>VDFB02209032.1:0-28714 GCA_007258455.2 Sequoia sempervirens | reverse complement strand
GAATAGTGAGGAGAAAAATTTGATGGGCTAGTGATCAAACCCTTTCCACCCAAAAATTTTAGAAAATGAAGACCAATTGTAGCCAACCCAATAATTTGACGTTAGAAACCTACCAAGTCTTTCAAAAATAGAATCATTTTTGAATCTTTCTAGGTGAAGATACCATTGCTCAACTTCACATCAACCAAGTTAAGAAAGGGCACATCCCTCAATAGGGTAGAAGATGGGCCAAGATGACCAATACCCCCTAAGTTTTCATCTAGATTGCTTATAGCATTGAAGTTTCCTACCATAGTTCAAGTGAAGAGGGGAGCCAAGGAATGAATAGATCTAATATGGGACTAGAACAAAACCTTGCCTAAAAAGTCGATAGGCATATAAGCATTTGTGAAAAGAAGAGTCCCTCCCGAATCAAAGCAAGATGCCACTATGGAAATTGAATTTCTAGTCCCCAACCACCAAAAAGGTGCGAGCTTCCAAGGATCTCATAATCATGCTACTCCACCTGCAGTCTCTTGGGAACCAATACATTGGCATTGGCCCCTTCTCCGAATCTTGGAAGAGATGGTAATCATAACCTCTACTAAAGGCTTTGTCTTTTGAATAAAGACAATATTTGGTCTATGTTCTTGAATCAAATCTTGAGTAGCCTTTTGTTGAGGGATCCTACTCAAACCCCTAGAGATTACAATCATCTTTGAGGGATACAAAAGTGAGTATCTAATGTCTTAATAACACTAGATTCCACTAGAGACTCCCCTATCAACTTCACTTTGATCCTTTTTCCTCCCAGTCTTTGAAATTTTATTATTTCTCCCTTTCTTAATATTCCTTTGTTGAAGTCCTAACAAAGGAGGGACCTTCCTTTTGCCATCTTCTTTTGCGCTAGAGTAATGCAAAGGAGCTAAGAAAGGCATTAACTTCTTTTGATTCCATTTGAATCTTTATCGCATGGACCAAGTCCACTCCTACTACAGGTAATCCTTCATTGAATTTCTGCTTGTCAATTTGCTCTGTAAACTTGAGAGTAAGAGCATCCCCATACTTTGATAACACTTTCTTTTCTGAATCATTATTTTCATCAGCCAAATTAGATAAAGTACCTAGATCCAAAGAATGTACACCTTGGCTATTTGGGATTTTATCATGCTCCATTGCTTCCACAGCCTTGAAGTTTTCTAAAATATCAAATTTGTTGTTAAACATTACTTTCGAAGTGTCTTTATGTTGACAATTTGTAACCTTCCCCTTAGATTGAGATTTCACAAGAATGAATCCATATGTATATGGCTCCTCTGATTGGATTGGGACCTTTCCTTTTGCCTTTGGGTTGACCACTTGTTTCTCAGGAGAGGATTGAGGGGTAAGATTATGGGCCTTTTGCTTATTATAATGCTTTCTATGTTTTTTGCCAGATTTGGCAAATGGATTGCAGCCATAAAGTTCAGTTGCAGGAAATTGAGGCACAAGGCCTTGGGCTTGATGCTTGCTTAGTTTCTCCTTATATTTCTATCATTGATAAACTGGATATGCCTTTTCTTTGGCTAACTCTATCAAGTCTACACTAGATGCTGCAGCAATGTTTTAACAGTTTTGCATCTAAATATTCTTTGACTTTATTATGTACCCCATAAGGAACGGCCAAGGCCTTGTAGATACTTGATCTCCATAAAAACATTATTAGAAGAATTTATTTTATATGCTAACTCTCTAAAATGTAGAGAATACTCATTGAAATCATTTAGATCACACGACTTCATATTGTACATAGTTTTACTGAAAAGATTATTGATATTCATAATTACTTGTTTACAAAAGGAGACGAAAACTCCTTATAAAGAAATTTATAAGACGATGTTTTTAAAAAGAAACAATCGTTAACTAAAGCTTACCCAAAAAAGAGATTAAAAACACCAAGAAAGCGAAAAATCTTCAGAAAAGCGATGCGAACTGAAGAAAAACGAACTCAAAAATAAAGATTATTGATATTCATAATTGCTTGTTTACAGAAGGAGATGAAAACTCCTTATAAAGAAATTTACAAGATGATATTTCTAAAAAGAAACAATCGTTAACTAAAGCTAACTAAAGCTAACTAAAGCAGAAAGCTGAAAGATACCAAAACAACTAAAGCGTAACTAAAGTTACTAAACACTAACTAAAGCTAAGATGACCATTAATATTACAATTTATACTTTAATATTTACTTTGGTCTCAAACTTGCTTATAAAAGGACATAATTCATTAAAAAGAAGTAGAGTGTGGCTATGAATAGGTTTTGCTGTATGATAAACTAATTTGTCTTTTATGGCAGTATCTTTTGTACCCTACCATTTTGCTGTGACACCTCATAAATGCTATGTTGCTAAAGCAGCTGCTGCAACACCATCCAGTAGGCAAATAGCTTGAATGATCTAAAAGTGCTAGACCAGGCTTTGATTGTTTCCATAGGATTCATATTATTGTCAATATTCAGATACATAGCTAGACTGGTATATTTGTTCCCATCATAAGATTAAAGGGATAATTGTTGTTTTTATGATCAGATTAAATGCACAGAAATTAATTCAAAATCAGACACAATAACACAGCAGATACCCTGGGAAAACCCTCCTCTTGAGGGAGAAAAACCCAGCAACAATATATCACTTATATATTGAATAACAACACAAATAGTCTCCTTTACAAGAGGTCGATATGAAGACCAAAATAGAGGTACCACAAGGTGATGCAAACACAGATTCAGTCAGATGTTATTTGCTGATTATGAACTCAGCCTTCAATGAATACAAACTGCACTTCTACAGAACTCGCAATCTGCTCTTCTTCTTCTAACTTGCATTTAGAGAATGATGAACAATGAACAGTATGATGCAATCTGCAGATAACAAACTCAGCCACCTACAGAAACTCGAACTGCCTTGAGATGAATTCACACCAAAGAATGGATGAAGTGTATTGTATGAACAAGTGAAATGAATCTAATATATATACAAGCTGAGAGAGATGCGGCTCTTCACAATATAGGTCGCCCTCCAAAAAGAATGTGCCTCCTCAAAGATTGCGCCTCCAAGATAGAAGTCGGCCTTCATAAAATAATAAATATTATTACAAATAATAAATGCTAATTTCAAGGAAGGTCGGCCCAAGAGGAAATTACATTGTTGCCATGTGAAGCGCCCCTTCACATTAATTATCACATATAAATAAATAGCCGATAGGCTATATGGATTTATGTCTTCACCCGTGGCTGGAAGGATGAGCCCGAAGCTGCCATAACATTAACACTAATCAGATGTTTCTACCTTTTTGAATTTCTTTTTACAAGTAAGAGACTATTGTCTTAGATTTCTAAATAGGTTTGTAGAAACAATAGAGGCAACTTCCTTTAGATCATTTTTCTCTTTTTTGTCTTCCTTCTTTTCTTCTTGTACTAACCAGTCTAAATTGGCTTCTAATTCTACAAGTTTATTATCTACATTGTTGATCCTATGATCAATTTTTGATACATTATCTCTTAATGAATGGATATTATTTAGAGATTGTTCAGAATAGATTCTTACACTATAACAATCTTTTCTAATTTGCTGTACATGATTGCTGTTTTCTGATGCAAATTGTAAACTGTTATCACAGTTAGCACTGGTTCTATCTACAACATTCCTTATATTCAATACATCTTTGCACAAGTCATCAAAGTTTTCTTGTAGATGACTTGCATATCTGGCCAAGTATTTTCTATACTTATAATCCAAGCCAGGCTCCTTTTCTTCTGCTTTGGAGGGTTGGAAGGCGTACTAGAAGTGACTAATGGACCCATCGGTTGTTTTATGACACTACTTTTCAAAAGTGGCCATTTTCCTCCTTGATATAAAGAGATACCATTTTCTTAAATTCTAGGGTGTTGTCTCTAGGTAGTAGCATTCACATGTTTGTTAAAGGCAAAGATTATTCTTCCTTTTCTTTACCAATATGGTCTTGTCCTTGATTTATTGGTTCATTTTTATCTCAACAAGTAACTGGGCTTTTTTAATAGAGCTATAATTTTCTCCAGTTTCTGGTCTTCTGAAAGAATATCTTACAAGTTTCTTAGGTTCTGTTAACTGAGGAGCAACATTTATTAGCCAGTTTATTTGCCACTCACGTGGAATCTCAATAGTATTTATATGTCCCTTTTGTAGTTGTACATCTCCATTTAGCCTCTTGGCATATGGAAGTGTTTCTAAAATCCAAGGGTGATTGGTGTTTGTAATATTGTATAACACCTGGATTTGAACACTTGCATACTTGAACCAGCCAAACATTTCTAACCCATATAAGGAAGAAAATAAGTCCCAACAGTTTAGAGATCCATTGTTTTACTTCTTTACATCCATTATCTCTAGTATAGACTGTTAAATTTGGATAATACTCAAAACAAATAGCATTGTCATTCAATCTAGACAAGGAAGACAATTGACATGCATGCTCATATTGTGTTTGTCTTCTATTACACAAAGATAAATAAGATATAGGTTTTATGTGTTCTGGGACACAAGATCCTATATATACTAAGATGGCTCCAAAATGGTCAAAATTGACATCCTGATGGCTTCTAGTATAGTCTGTTTCAGAATTTGGGAAAATAGGTAATAACTTAATTTGAAAAGTCTTAAAACACTTTAGTTCTAGTATATTCTAAAGTAAGCTCAATCATTTCAGTTCTAGGCTTCACAAACTGTTTGAAAGTAGAATTATATACAAGATTTTTTAAAATACTAGGCCTTAAAGCATATTTGATATTTCTTATAAACATTCTCGGCCTTTAAAGACAACACCTGTAATAGTTTCTTCAATTATGTCTATTTCAGGAGTTTCTTTGCCTGTTACCTCATCTTTTGTAGGTTGAATAAAAGGAACCTCGTAATAGCCTTCTACTGAAGTTTGATTTATTATTTCAACACCATCTTGGTTGGCTCTTACTTGCTAGAATTCTGCCATTTTAGACTTTATATTTGGAATGAGATTCAGAAGGATGCCTCAAGGGGATAAAGGGACAAGTTACAACTGTAAAAGGACAAACAATTAATTTCATAAAAAATTAAAATAGAGTCAACCAAATCTCTTATACAAAGACTCCCCACAGAGACCAGCTCTTGGCAATTCTAATATCAAGATCCACAGAGAGATCTAATCACCTTACTTTGACAAACTCAAGGCTTTGATACCATAAATTATCTAGAGGTCATGTAGCAAGTCACGTAGCAAATTTGGGAAAACAATGGCGGAGGCTGATGGCCTAATGGTTACAGCTTCTTGATACTTAAAGAAACACTTACAAGGCTTTGATTACAATATAAGCATATTCTGTAGGAAAGAGAGGGTATTTTGTCATCTTGGGAAGATGGTTTTGCAATGTATGGATGTGGGGCACCACCATTGGAGAGGTAAAAAATGACTTTGCAGGTGGTTTACATGATCCTTTCTTGAATAAAGGATGGGATTTAGATCTCATTCTCTTAGACACAATATTTGCTGCTTTTCACTCTTGTATATATATGAGAATTTGCTCTATGGGCAACTTATTTTTGTTTGGCCTTAGACAAACTCTAATCTCTTGGCTGGCCACAACACACAAGTCAGTTTTCACCCAATCCAACTATACAAGCTGTTATACTCATTATTGCAGTTACTACACTGCCAAAGAAAATTTCCACCTCCTGAAAGTTGCTCAATTGTCATCACATGGCTTCAAATAAGGGACCGTTGGTCAAATTTGAAAGTTGAAAAGTTATTTTTGTCCTTGGGTCCACTAAACTTGAACCAGCAGCAGCCATTATGAAGTTGAACAATAGGGGAGAAGACCCAGTATCCGCCAGGGCTAACTTCGCGCAACTGTAGAATTCAAACCGTACATTGAATCGAATTTTTTTTTTATGGGTTTTTTTCACTCACGAGTTAAGTGCTTATAACTAAGGTTTTGGCTTCTGGGCAATTCGATCGAGTGCGGGAGAGTTGGATATACGTGCGGAGGTCAAAAAGTCACCTTTTAGAGGTGCCGTCCGTTTGCCACCACCTAATGTCCCAGTATCCGCCCGTTATAATTTCAATCAATTATAGCTGTTTTAGCACTTAAAATCCACTCAAATCATTCACTTTAGCACTTAATGAGCAGCTATTGGTGTTTTTGTAATTAGTTATTCAATAAAATAAAGTTTTTTAATGGATCAAAGTGAATTTTTTTTTGGGGGGTTAAGTGAGCATGGAGGTGGCGGTAATTCAATGGGGGGTGGTAACTGGGTCCTTTCCCCTAGTTATACCTTTAACTACATGTTTTCAAAAAAACGAAAAGGAAAATCAGAAAAAAAGAAATGCAACCATAGGGGAAAGGACCCAATAGCCACCCATATACCAATAACTGTCTATTAATTCATGATAATTAAAAGCCCACTAAAAAATTCCCCATGTACCAATAGCCGTCCACTTGTATATGCAGTAGTTAAAGTTTGAATATTTAAAATGGATGCAGCTTTGTTGGTACCATAGTTCCTAAGTCTCGGGGCGGGGGGGGGGCCACGGGGAGGCAGGTCTCGAAGGGGAGGACCTAAATTTGGGGACGAGGGAGAGGGGGGCGGGAGGGCCTGTGTGGGCGGTCAATACATATAGTACTTGAAAAATTAGTTATAAAAAGATGTATAACTGTAAAAGCCTAAGGAATAAGTAAATTTTAGAGTTTAAACACATTGCAATGATTTCATTGAACTAGTGAACATTGAAACAATGAAAATTAAAATGAAAATATACTTGTAACTTGTAAGTTGTAACTTAAATTTTAAATTTTAATAGACATTGTGATTGGAATGAGAACTAGTTGTTTCATAATTTGAATTTCAAAATTTCATAGTCATGATTCATAATTACAATCAAGTATCAAGTTATCAACACAACAGTGTTCAAACTTCAAACTTCAAAAACAAAATAGACTAAAATTACTAAATAGTAAATACTAAATAGCTAATGGCATGATGCCTCTAATGATCTAATCATCTCCAACTCCAAGCTCCATGCCAATCTCCTCATCATCGGAACCATCGGACGAGGACCCCAAATGCTCAAGCTCATCTAAACCAATACCAACCAGCCCTATCTGTGTAGCATCCTCATCTATCTGTGCTGGCTCTTCTGGCTCTACATCCCATCTGTCTGCTGGACTCTCCTTGTATGTAGTTGTGCTGCGATCAATGAGACGTAAGGCACTATGGACAGCCACAAGCTTCTCTGCCCTCCTAGAAGTGAGCCTGTTCCTCTTAACAGAGTGGATGAAGTTATAAGTGGACCAGTTCCTCTCAGAAGCAGAAGAACTAGAAACTTGGGACAGCAAACGAATGGCTAGAGTAGTAATCAAAGATCTAGGCCCATGCATAGTCCACCACAACTTGGGGTCCTCCTGTGACATAGTCTCCAAATCTACTTTGGCTGCCTCTGAATATCCCCAAAGAGTAGCAAATTTTGTCCACTCAGTACGAAGCAAGCTGGCCTCTATAGGATCATAAATTTTGTCAATGGCCTTCATGAACCCTTCCTTCACCTCAACATCCTCAATAGGTGTCACTCTACCGGGACGTGGCACATACCACTTTGGGTTCAATGCGTAGGCAGCCATGTGTAAGGGAGTGTTGAGTTTCTCCCATCTATGCTGAATGATTGGATAAATATGCTCGGTGTAAAATTGCATTGTGGGGTCCTTCTCTCGCACTTTAGCCTTCATTTGATCAAGCATGGAATCAATGCACTCGTATACCTCTCCAAGGGAAGGTGCATTAGAATCCCCAAATCTAATAACTTTGAAGACAGGCTCAATGATGGAGACAATATATTTGGCATCAGCCCAAAAAACATCATTCTTCACCACCTCCTTAACCCTCAATCCCTGCTGTGTCTTCGACTCAGGCCATCTGTTCCATTCTGCTGTCATTACCATTACTTGCAATGGCTCTTGCAACTCAAGCATCCTCTCCAAGAGAATAAAGTATGATGCATATCGAGTCTCTACAGGCTTCAGGAATTCCTTCTTGGAGAAGGACCTGAAAAGTGCATGTGAATGATGATGGTTGCAGATAAACATCTGCACATCTCTAGCATCACTGACAATAGATTTGATCCAGCTGATTTTACCCATGTCCTTAAGTGCATTATTCATAGCATGCACACAACAAGGAGTCCAGAAAATATGTCTATAGGTTGCCTCAATCAACCTCCCTGCAGCTCTGCACACATGGGCCGCATCTGTCACTACCTGCACCACATTTTGTGGCCCAACCTCCTCTACAGCATCCTTGAGGATCTGAAACTGATAATGGGCATCCTTGCTATGCCCTGAACAATCAATAGCCCTAAGGAAATAAGGGCCCGCTACAGATGTGACGATGATATTGATGAGTGGACGATGCCTAATGTCCGTCCACCCATCCATGACTATGCTGCATCCACTTGTGACCCAGGTTCTCTTCATCTTCTCCATCAAAATATTAATCTTGGAATAGTTTTGATCCAAGATTGTTGTCCTCAATTTATTCTCCCCTGGTGGCACATATGATTGTCCTGCCCTTATTATTTTTGACACAGCTTCCTTATAATAAGGAGAGCGAGCCACGTGGAATGGAATGCCATTGGCAAAGAAGAATTTGCCAATGGCATCATCTGCCTCATCCTTTGCCTGCACATTGAATAAACTTGCTATAGGTTGTGAAGATGCCATCTTACGTTTCCCCCTAGGCTCTGCTAAACTTGAACTGAACGGATTTGGTGGCCTTTGACTCTGCAAAGTAGAAGTAGACACTGCTGAAATATGATCACCCATGTAACTCTTATGTTGCAATGTAGCAGATGTAGGCACTTCATCCTCATTACAACCCCATAATTTTAAAATTTCAGCCATGTACTTCAAATTATTTGCCACAACTTTGCATACATCTACACCTTTGCCTCGAACAAGAAGAAAATGTGCATTAGTTCTTGTAATGCTGCCAAACCATGTAAGCTTACACATGTGACACTTCCATAATCTAGTGCCCCCAGTTGCCCCAGGCTTTGCTGCTATCTTGGATGCAAATTGTTTTAAAGGTTTTTTTGGATCAAAGGGGCCCTTGGCCCATTCTTGAAGGAGTTCTGAAGGGCAGCTATTAACTTTACTACCAATGGAACTTGTGGTAGTTTGAGTATTTGAGGCTGAGCCATGTTGTTCTTGTGGTTCAACTTCACCCTCAGCCTCCCCTCCTATTTGAAAGTCAGGATCATGATCATCTGATGAATCATTTGCACTTTGAATGTCTGGTTCATCATCACTTATGTTGTGTGAACTCATTATGATGATTATGCTGCAAAAACAATGTTAAAAAATAAAAAATAATCAGACTTATGATGTAAACAAAAAAAAATTAAAAATCAAACCTATAAAGTTACAAGTATATACTAAAAGTATAAAAGAGTCAAGACTAAAACAGTAAAACTTAGAAAGAAATGTGGTCTCATGAATTGCAATATTGCTGCTTGCAAGATATACAAGCAGGAAAATCAAAATGTGGAAGCAGAGGCAAGGCATGTGAACTATTTCAGTTTGACAGAATGCTGGCAAGTGGCAATTGAATGCATGAAGAGTAAAAGTGTAAAACAGAAAATGTGGAAGCACAGGCAACTGGCAAGGCATGTGAATTGTTTGACGACTGAAGTCTGAAATCAAAATGAAAATGTGGAAGCACAGGCAAGGCATGTGAAGTTTGAACTGTTTGATTGTTCAATTTTTTTTTATTTTTAATTTTTATTTATTATTAATTTATTATGCCTCAATGTGGAAGCACAGGCAAGGCATGTGGACTGTTTGATAGAATGAAAAAATGTGGAAGCACAAGCAAGGCATGTGAACTGTCGAACAGTTCACATGCCTTGCCTGTGCTTCCACATTTTAATTTTATATTTTTCATTCTAATTTCTGTCAAACAGTCCACATGCCTTGCCTGTGCTTCCACATTTTGGAAGCACAGGCAAGGCATGTGGACTGTTTGATAGAATGAAAAAATGTGGAAGCACAGGCAAGGCATGTGAACTGTCGAACAGTTCACATGCCTTGCCTGTGCTTCCACATTTTAATTTTTTGATTTTCATTCTAATTTCTGTCAAACAGTCCACATGCCTTGCCTGTGCTTCCACATTTTGCAAGGCATAATAATTTAATAAATTAATAATAAATAAAAATTAAAAATTAAAAATTAAAAATTGAAACTCATATGAAACTTTGAAAAAAATTTAATTTAATTTTTTATTTTCTGGAACGGGCGCCTCAAAGAGGTGCCCCGGCATACATGGATCATGACTATCGCCTAGAGGTGCGGCAGAGGCAGCGCGCGGATGTTGGCCTCTTTGAGGCGTCCATTGAAATTTCAAATGCTTGGCGTTTATAAAATAAAAATGCTACAAAAAAACGGAAATCTGAAACACTGAAACCTACCTGGTTAGCAAAAATTCGCTTGAAGGTTAAGACTTGCAGACTTGCAGTGGAATCAGTTTTGGCTCCTATTCTCAGTCTCCCGCCGGTTGCCAGTCGCCACAGTGAAAAATGAAAATGAAAATTGCTCAGCTCATGTAAAAAATATATTCATTTATAAGTTATAACCTAAACTATGTAAATTTTTAATTTTCTTTAAAAAATCATTATTTTATAGGGGACGTGGGAAACTTGGAGTCTTGGAGACGCCCAGAAGACTCCGAGTGGAGACGCCCAGAAGACTCCGAGACGCCACGAAGTCTCCTTTTGAACGTTCGACGAGGAGGCGGCGGGACGTTTCCCGGCGTCTCCGAGTCTGCCCCGTCTCGAGACGGCCCATTTTTCGGGCGGCCCCCCGTGGAACTATGATTGGTACCCATAGTGCATGATTATTGGGGCATTTGTGCATAGGTATTGGTCAAAACATTTATTAGAGGAATATGTATTGGATTAGTTGTGCAATTATTGGGGCATTTGTGTAGAGGTATTGGTCAAAACATTTATTAGAGGAATATGTATTGGATTAGTTGTGCATTTTTTTGGTGGTTGTAGTGCACGGTTATTGAGGCATCTATGAATAGGTATTGGGCATCAGTTCTAATGACCACTTTTTACCTTTTTGCACATAACGAGTCCTGCATTCATCGTAACTACCTAGAAGTTGAAACAGTAATTTCAAGTTCTTAAGTCACATATGAAGAAACCCCCAAAAAATCATGAAAATCCAATGTACCATTTTGGAGCTTAGGGTGCATGAAGTTAGGGTGAACGGCTATCAGGTTGTTTCTCGTAGGCTACATAACATAGAAAGTAAAGAGAACAATAAGAAACAAACATCAGAATAAAAAAATAGATTGTTAAAAAAACATAAGCAGCATGAAATTTTTGTTAGGAATTTTAGTTTTTAGTTAGGAATTTATTATATGTTAGTTTTTAGTTATTTGTTAGTTATTAGTTAGGTTTTAGTTGGTTGTTGGGTAGTTAGAAGTTAGTAGAAGGCTTTATAGAGCCATAAAATGTAATCATTTGTGTGTTGTTGATGAATGAAAAATTTACAGGTTTGAGCCTTTGACTCTCTCTTGTCACCATTTCAATATGGTATCAGAGCAGGTTTTGGAAGAGACCTCATTGAATTTCACATTACGCATGCTTTGTTTGTCAAGTTGATTAAGGCAATGGATTAGTGGATACCACGGACCTCCGTGATCCCATTACTTTTTTCTGTTCCCATCCATTTGTTGTAAAGTCAAGCATTGTAAACAAAGGACTAGCGGATACCACAGACCTCATGCGGAATCTAGAGTTTGTAGCGTCCACCCTTCTTGCATATTTGTCAATGGTACTAGTGGATACCACGGACCTTGCAGTGAACTTGTTGACATCCACCATTCATGTGCATCTCCTTTCTCTTCCATTCTATACATTCTTTCGCAGTTTTTCCTTCATTATGTTCATTGTGTTCATATTCAAAGTTGCATAGATATAAGGTGTTGCAAAAAAGTGCAAGAGGTTAAGAACTTAAGATAGTTGAGAAAAAGTTTTTATATTTCAGTTATGACGGTTCAGGATTGGTATGGATTTATTATGCTGCTCTTTGATGGATAGTCATGTTATGCAAAGGAGGAATCATGTTTTCATTATCCACCATTATGTTGTTGGTACATTGCTTTGATTTAAAATGGCAGTTTAACACAGTCTCACTAAAACTGTGATATATTTCTCATTTCTTATTGAAATTCAAAATTCAAAATGTTCTGGAAAGCTGTTGAATAGGAGCACAAAACCCAGAAATCATTTGAGATTACTGTCAATATTTAATTTGTAGTTTGATGCAGAAGACAGAGGTATTTAAATGGTTATTGCCAATTTAAATTATCTTTTTTATTTTGTATAAAGATTTTGGAGCCATAAAGGTGTAATAGATTTTGTATTTACACATTGTAATTGGATGCATTATTGTTAGAAACCAACATCCAAAGAAAAATTTTCATTGAAGAGGGGTAAACATGAGACAAGCCAATTGTTGATATTGCAGCACCAAAATAAAGTCCTTATGTCAGCACTAAAGGAGGGTGTTGGGAGTTATAGTGCATGCCATAGAATAAAGTAATAAATAATAAATTAACATCTTAATTTTAAATTTATTATGTGTTAATTTTTAGTTATTTGTTAGTTGTTAGTTAGTGGTTGGATAGTTAGAAGGCTTTATAAAGCCATAAAATGTAATCATTTGTGTGTTGTTGATGAATGAAGAATTTACAGGTTTGAGCCTTTGGCTCTCTCTTGTCACCATTTTAATAAATTTTAAATAAATTTTGAAAAGTTTAAAATAAACTTACCTTCAAATAGGGAATCTCCTTGGTGCAAGCTATTTGATCTTTTGACAAGCTTCTTCACTCCATTGCAATCCTTCACCTCTCAAAAGACCAGTTGCCTTTAAAGGCTCTTGAAAAAAAAGCTCGGGCAAGTCGGGATGAAAGATATGTTTTGTTTTAGGGCATGAATTTACTTTTCAGGTATTTTAATTTTTTCTTTTAGGGGTTAGTTGTTTTTTGTGTGTTATTATAAAAAGCAGTTTTCTGCAGCTTTTTAGCTGTGCAGATCAGAGGGTCTGCCCGGGTGCACCCAGGGTACTTCCTGGGCAGCCTGGCTACACCATAGGCGTATCTAAAATGGACCCAGGACTCACCCAGACCCAGACCTAGACCCGGGACAGTTATGGGGCCTACTGGGGTGTACTTGGCAACTTAGACACAGATTCACAATAGATCAAATATAGGAATACTATTATATTTTTCAAATAGAATTTATCTCCAGCAAGGGATGCCATTCTGTTGGATGTTGCAAAAACTTGGAACTAAGTACATGCCTGTAATGCAAGTCTTTGAAAGGCATAACCATGGGCCTTTCTCTGCTCACTAGCAATAAGCGCAATGCAATTTTTTTGACTTTTACTTCTGTCATTTTAAATATAGATGGAACATATTTAGGATGAAGAATGTCAGAAGTAGCATAGACTTTACAACAACCCTGGTGTTCATTTAATTCCAAACTAAAGATTAGGAGCCACAATATCTAATAGTAATTATCTATCGGAATTTGTGGACTTGTAATTTTTTTGAATGATGTGTAGTAACTAGTATTTATAGATTTCAAGATTTTTGTAAGATTAAAGAACGAGAAAGCTCATCATATTGAAGGTACCATCTAAATTTCAGTCTCTCGATTCAGTTGGCTCAGAGCATTTTTGTTAGTGTGCAGAGAAGGCTGGTCCTTATTGGGGGTCAGAAATGGCTTCACTTTTCACATTGAACGTGTGAATTCCTTATCAGCAATATAAAGTATAAAGTTTAAACTTTCTTCAACTTAATGATTACAGCAACCCGTTAAATGTTGGATCTGGGCTATGATGTCTTAGGAGAAATGACCTTATGATATCAACTTTGCCAGTTGAAGTTCTTTGAAGAATTTAGAAATCTAAGATTAAAAAATAAGCATTTAGTGTAAAATATGTCCTAAACAACATCAACAACTGATGGTTGTTCTGTTGTTTAGTCAGTTTTGTTGCTTAATAGCATAATTTCAGTAGGCTATGATATTAGAAGGTGAAACATACAGAATAGTTCTTTAAATTGTCAAAGATGGAAAGCTTTTCTAGATGGGCCGAATTTCTGCTATAATACTATTCAATTCATGAGAAGAAATAAATCATAGATCATCATTTCTAGACTGGATGTGGAGCACCATAATACTGATAAAAAATGGTATAGGAAGTGGGTGCTATTAATTCAAAACAACATCTGGGGTTGGCCTTCAAGTTTCTTAGTTTCTGATCTGTATGAAAGGAAGCTGATTTTCAGGAGCATCTACATAGTTTCTTAAATCGTTCACCCTAGACTAGGTCTTATCTCCAAACACTGAATATTCTCAGAATTTTTAAGGGTTGCAGATATTTGTGCCTAACCTCAATTACAGATTTTTCATGAATGTTTCTGTCAGTACAGCTATTTGAGTAGAAATGCCATTGAGCAGGTTTGTGTTCTTTTCCAGGCATGTTTGCATTATGCTCTCATTATAGCTTACATGCATTTCTTTACCATACATATGACAATAGAACATGGCGGCTGTTAAGCTCATTTATTACATCAGTGATACTGCTCAGATTTGTTAAACTGGGAAATAACAGGTTTTATTCTTTTGGATGGTTAGAGGAAGAATGCTATGAGAAAAGATTCCCAACAACTCCATGTGCACTTGCACTTTTTCATAATAGAAGAGCAGATTATTTATGGTTGGAAACAATATCGAGAGTTACAGGTTTTCTGAGTTTTGTTCTGTGACCTTTCTAACATCAGCTTGTACATCAATTTTTTTACCATTGCAGATCAAGAACCTGGCTATTCTTGGCCTACGTTATATCCTTTGTCTCTTTAGCAGGATCAGTTGGCTTGTTGGTTCAGGATGCTCTCAGTAAATCTGACTCGTCATGGACTGGTGTTGCGGGTGTTCTACAGTGTTTTTTTGTCCTCACAAGGTATATTTAAAGGGCATCTTATTTATAATATTTAGGAGGATGTTTTGGATCTTAATTTTGCCTCTTTAATATTTTTTTGGTGTGAATCTGCAGTGGGTTGATCTATTGGACTTCTCGCACCGAATCTTGAATAAAATTCCTTTGTAAAAGTATAAATCTTGCAGATGGAGGATGGAATATAATATATTTTCTTTCCAAAGATGTGTACTGACTTTGGTCATTTGCAACAAGGCACATGGCAAATGTTCTTGGTTATTGCGAAGGATTAGGCACAGATTAAAATTTGTAGTTAGTGTACTGCAAAATTGAAGTGTGTGTGATTTGTAAATGAATACAAACTTTTGGTTCTAAAACGTACAAGGTATACCAGCTTGTCTGATGTCATATCGAGTAGGATGTTGTGAAATCCTTAGCAAGTGATCTGCTTTTCCTTAGAATTTTATTTTTTTGGGAGCACCAACCGTTTGATCTTGGGTTATACCTCCTTTAAGCAGATCCAAATCCCCTTGTATGCTATTTGATTCTATTTATTGATGAAATATTGAACGATGTATATGGCAGAAATATGTTTCTATTGATGAATATAAGCTGTATTAAATTGGTTATTCATTTATCCCCAGAATGTATCCTTGTTAAAATGTTACCAGTGGAACTGCTCTATCAATGCCATAGAGTAATCATAATAGAATGAATGAATTTGTAATTTGTTAGATTTACAAGAAGAGACTCCTAAGTTGGTCATAGATTCAGATGTTAACAGGCACATGCCAAGGCTGTTAATCATGTAAATATTTTATTTGTTAGTTTTTCATATTTGGAATTAGCAGGCGTTGTGGATTATCATTTAGAACAGGACTATAGTTTAGATTGATGCACGTGTAGACTGATAGAATTATATTCATAACTTGCACATTTGTAATTTGGGCAGGAGAGTTTACAACATCTTTCTGATTTATAGTGTTAAATAAGTTAGTAAATATATCAGGAATTAACTATGTTTACTCTTTATTTTTCAATATTTCTGCTCTAACTAGTAGATCCCTCTTCTAGGTCACTTAGATGGTACAAGAGTGTAGACAGTTGTAGGGTTACACCACATGAGCTGTGAGTTCCTTTTCATCTTCAACTGATCTAGCTTGTACACCCCTCTTTTATAATATGACGATGGCTTTTAACATCCTTAAGTACTATTGAAATTGCTATAGATGTTATTGGCATCTTTCTTATTAAACATGCTTATTAGCCCTTAAGAACTCAATATTTATGAATTGTCATTGACAAGCAAACCTCCACGTTTATTGTGTCAAATCTTCACAAGTTTTGATAATAATATCCTTTAGAAGAGATGTCGAGGTTTTGCAGGGGTTTTCAATGGTCATGTTACCCATGTGCCAGATAAGAGTCTGATCCTATGCCACGGGAAATATGTTGAACAAAATTGAGATTGAAAACTCGTGTATTCTGGCCCTAATAAGAACAATGGATATTATTTTTGTATGAACCGGATATGGTATTGAAAATATCAATGTAGAGTTACAAAGGTTAAATTGTCGGCCTTGTTGATGACTTTTCTCGAAGATGTTATGCGCATTGGTCTTTTGAAAAAGAAAAAAATGTTTTATTTCCGGACTGCTGTGTGCAGATTAGAGTGACATGATGCGTTATCGTTAAGGGCACTATCAAAACTATCAAAACGAGTAGCGAGATTCTTATATTAAAGTTGATGTGTGGAGATAAATTTTATTCAATCCATTCAAAAGTTCATTTCACATAATGTTGTAAAATCATACAACCAAGCAAACTTGCAATATTAAGGCCACAAGGATGAAGATCCCTACGCGAATTAATGCATGATCTTTATACTAGTAGTATAGGCATCAAATACTTAGTTGTTGCTTCTAGAGTTTAAGGTTAAACACTGGGAACAAACCTAAGTACGGACAAAATAAACCTTAAATATATTCTTCCAACATTGAATAATATGGTTTTGTTGTTGGTGATTGACATGGAATGTTACCTATCTGTGAAATATTGGTTTTGAGCGGGTGCAGAGGCGTAGGTGCAATGGGCCGTCACTTACGTAATTTTTTTAACATGTAATAAGCTCTGAAGTTCTAAAGCATCCATTGTCAGCACACGACTATAGAATGGTGAGAATATGAAGCGAATGCATGCCGCATTGTTGTCACATCAACATGCTCTTTCCAAGCGTGGGGCAAGTAAGCATTGCCAAGTGACGAGTAATGCAATCTTTCTTGTATGTTTTAACTGCTTAATCTAAGTTGCAGAATTTTGTGGTGTGAAGACTTCTTGCCCATGGAGTTTTATGCTATATAGGTGACTGGACTGCCATCATAGTAGAACAAAAATAATAAGTCACCCCCTATGGTACTTGGATTTAAAACAAAAGAAAATCCACCGAATTCAAGTTGGATCTAAATCCATAATCTTGGTTGTAATATGCATTTTATAGGTAGATTTGTTAATAACGCATATAGTGGCTTATATTAAAACAAGTTGACAAAGTGCTAATGAACAAATCTTAAAATTATGCTCTAGATGGTTTACTAGATGTGATCCGAATGGAATCAAAGTTCTTATGTAAGCTTGAAGATATAATTTTTTTTTTAGATATATTACTAAAGACCCTAAATCATTAATTTGGGTTATAATCAGGCATCTAACAACATCACTAAAAACTTTTGAGAAATTTTTAATGTTTGTAGAGGGATTGTAAAACAAGTTGACAAAGTGCTAATGAACAAATCTTAAAATTATGCTCTAGATGATTTACTAGATGTGATCCGAATGGAATCAAAGTTCATGAAATGACAAAATTAATATTTATATGTAAGCTTTAAGATATAATTTTACTTCATTTAGATCTATTACCAAGGACCCTAAATCATTAATTTGGGTTTTAATAAAGCATCTAACAACATCACTAAAAACTTTTGAGAAATTTCCAATATTTTTAGAGGGGTTATAAAACAAGTTGACAAAGTGCTAATGAACAAATCTTAAAATTATGTTCTAGATGGTTTACTAGATGTGATCCGTATGGAATCAAAGTTCATGAAATGACAAAATTTATATTTATATGTAAGCTTGAAAATATAATTCTACTTCTTTTAGATCTATTACCAAAGACTCTAAATCATTAATTTGGGTTATAATACCATACCTTTTTAAGTATCACTTTTAACACCACTTGTGATGATTTTTGGATAGTTTTGTAATATTTCAATTCTTTCTTATTTTTAAGATCATGATTTTTAGCACATCCCTTAATTTTTTAGGTTCTATGGATAGTCAATATTGGAAATCGAAATCATTATAACCTTTGACATCAAGAACAATTGCTCTTACTCCACTAGCTCTCTTAACCCATCTCAGTTATTTGAAATAGAGTGATCCAATTTAAGCTAGCAACCATATATAAGACTTATAGCTATCATATGCAAGACTTCTCCTTGTAAGCCTTTCTATTTCATTACTCCACCACATTTTCAATGATGTTCCTTTGGGCTCACTGATAGTGTCTTGGTCATGGAT
The DNA here is from genome assembly GCA_007258455.2 of Sequoia sempervirens. Taxonomy (NCBI): domain Eukaryota; kingdom Viridiplantae; phylum Streptophyta; class Pinopsida; order Cupressales; family Cupressaceae; genus Sequoia; species Sequoia sempervirens. The sequence continues at coordinate 10,106 of VDFB02209032.1, read as the reverse complement.
TTATTGTTCATATACTTATATCATAAGTAACTTCCACCTATGATATATCAAACACCCTTAGGATTTTTGAAATTTGTTAGTGGTTTCTACATATTGAGGGTTATAGTGTAATTGATTTATCACTTTCATATGCAGTAAATGTATAAGTAATTATGTTATCTTCATTTTCTCCTTTAAATTGTTCATAAATTAAGGTGTCATAACAACACATTCTCTTACCTTTCTATTCATATTTCTAAAACTAGAAAAAAAATCATAAGATTTTTTTTTTGCTTGAATCATAGTATTATCTTATTGTAGTTTTACATTTATCATTGAAAGTAGTGTAGATTAACATATTTCTCAAATATATTTTTATATAGATTTTAGATATCCTTGTTGTATAGTGGTGTAGCTTCTCTATATAACTTGTAGAAGCTCTTGATCATTCATTTAATTTCTTTTCATCCCCATTTTATAGTAGGTTAACAATCATCTAAGTTTTTACAATTTTTAGGCACACTTCATAGGTTCACTCGGTCTTAATCTACTATTTTAGGATTTGTTCACTATTGTCCTAATTTTTATTACCATTTTATGATAGATTCACCTTTATTTTAAATTTTCATATTGGTTCGGGGTTAGTTCTCTCTTTTTGTTTTTCCAATCTTTGTGGCAACATTGTGTTTTTCTCTGTTTTTAATAGAATCTTGAACATAACTATGAATTTTTGTTTGTTTATATGGCAACATTGCTTATGATATTGTTTAAGATATTCTAGGTCATGGTGATCTAGATATGCATTTTAATTTTTTTTTCCATGTGCCTTTATTTTTGTTCTCTATTTAGGGATGCAAGAGGAAACCCTCTTTTAGAAACATCGAGGAAGGTACCCCTCATAGAGATGTAACTCATCACAATCTAGACTTTAAGGAATCATATGATAACTCCTCTTCTAGAAAGACTAAGGTACCCCTCATATAGATGCACTTCATCACAATTTAGAGCTTAAGGAATCACATAATAGCCATCCTCATCATAATAAACCCCTTAATTGAAAACCTTATACCAAGGATACATACGATAATCACGTTACCACTAAGTATTATGATCATTTTAAAAACTTACTTTAAAAAGATGGTACTTATCCTACTCATGCAAGTGGTAGATTCAACCCCACCATCAATTATCCCTATAAATATTTTTCGTTAAAATCCATCAATTAACTAAGTAGCTATTTTGTTTCCCAATCCTCTCCCAAGCTTCCAAAACTCATCCATATTCTAGAGAACTCTTTTGAACATGCTAATATGTTTATGATATAATGTATCGATTGAAAATGTAATGAATTTTTTCTTATGATTTTTTTTCCTCAAAACTTATAATAATAAACCCTTGTTTGATACCAAAATATTCCACTCAAACCCCTTTCAATAGCTTATTGAGGATTGTGTAAATGTATTTTATGTTTATAAAAATATTCCACTCAAACCCCTTTCAATAGCTTATTGAGGATTGTGTAAATATATTTTATATTTATAAACCATCTACTTAAGAATCCAATCTCATACAAGAGAAAAATGAATCCATTTAAAAATTGTTGTCATTAAAATATGATTTTTTATTCTTGCATAACTAAATAAAATATCTCTAATTTTGGATATGTTGATTCATAACTTAATAAAATCCACCTTAAGATAATTAAATGTGACAATGCTTGAATATATATATTACACTTGAAGCAATTGAAATCTTTATTATCATTTGATCAATGCCCACTTGAAAGTGGACATTTCTCTCATTGCAATTGTAACTAGAATACAAGTGATTGGCATATTTTATTTTCCCATGAGAAAGAATCTCATAAAGCTAATGAAGCAATGAGGAAAAAGAAGGATAATGATGGGAAGATGAAGAGAAACATGTAACTTTGGTCCTACCAAATATTTCTCGTATTGTGTAAAGGATCACTCTAGAGTTGAGTGTGAAAGGAGGGTAAATACTTTTAAAAGATAACACTTTCTCAACTTTGGATGTTTTTAATGAACCCCACCCCAACCATGAAAATAGAACAACGAAGGAAATAAGAAGATAGGAAAGGAATCGAGGAGGCACTTTCTTCTTAATATTCTAATTACGAGTGTAATTATAAAGGTGGTAAGCTTATAGTGTTGTTAGTGTGATAAAATAAAATAAAAATGATAAATGCAAATGTTTGTATTACTCACTTCATTTGTATTGATGGGTCACTTGAAGATACTTGTAAACAATTATCCCAAACCTTTAAGTAAGCATTTCTAAGTTTGTCAATATTCATTCGTTGAGGAATTACAATTTTTGTTGGTTAGAATATCCCTTTGGAATTTTTTGTGTTGTTTATTGAAAAAATCTCTCATTCTTAATGTAATTAGTGTACCCATGGATACTCTTTACAAAAATACAATTTCTTTATGTATTTCATCTCAAGATTGGTAGTCCTTTGGTAAGATTCAATTCATCATTAATTATTAACCTTAATATCCTTAAATCTAAAGATCATTCCCCTCTTTAAAGAGAAACCTATATTAAATATTATCACATAAATAATTTCATAGTTGATGAATAATATACTTAAAAAAAAATTCTCATTATTTTTTCAATGTCATTTAAATCAACACAAATCTTCATTAATACTCTCTCATTTATGGTGGATTTAACAATAATTTAATTCCCCTTGTAACTAGTATGATGATTAATATCAAATCACTACAACAAATCCTTGTGATTTGCTCCGTTTTTTGCTTCCACCCATTGTTTTAATGTATTTTTTGGCAATTTTTTGAAACGTTGGCGCTATTTATCGGGATGGCGTAATTTTTGGTGTTTATTGCGTTGACCAGTACAAGTCAGCGCTAATTAGCGCCCTAAGTAACACCATCTTTGGCGTTGATATTAGCTTCGAGTGTAGTGCCTCTTTTAGCTTTGAGTTTAGCTTCGAGTTTAGTTTCCGGTTTAATGCCGGTTTAGACACCCCTATGTCGAAGATACTTATTTATATGTCTCATTGAAACATAACTCTTGGATATAACGAAGTAATGTTGATGAGACATTAAGATATCGGTAAGAAAAATAAGATTGTCTCATCGACACTCTTCAAGTAATGATCAAAAGCATACATTGATATACTGCCGGGAAGGTGAGCAACATATGCGGTAGAGTGGTATACACCGCAACCTTGCAGCAAGGATCCTTGAGGCGGTAGTGCGGTAAACAACAGAAGGGAAGGGCAAAACACCGCTATACCGTAGCGATAATCACAAGTCTCCCCAACATGGCAGAGTTACACTGATATATAAAGAAATACCGCCGAAGGAAAATATCGATGAGACAGTGGCATATCGGCAAGAGGTATTAACTTGTCTCATCGACACCGGCAACCAACATCAGAGGAAAATAAGATCTAATGTCAATGAGACATTAAGATATCGGTAAGACAAATAAGATTGTCTCATCGACACTCTTCAAGTAATGAACAAAAGCATACACCGCTATACCGCCGGGAAGGTGAGCAACATATGCAGTAGAGCAGTATACACCACAACCCTGCAACAAGAAGCCTTGAGCAAGGCGATAGTGCGGTAAACGTGGCATCATTACAATTTACAACAATAAATGCAAAAAATCATATCAGTCGCCAAAATTAAATGCTATTAAATTATTAAGGGTTGCCAAAACTAATATGACTGAATACTGCGCCAACCAAAGATAAGTGAGTTTTCCTAATATCATACTTAATTGCAGTGCACTAGCGTGGAAGGAGCTAAGGATACGAGAAGAAGTCCTACAAGCGTGAAATACTCGGGTAAGTGCACGAAAACTCTCTGAAAGAACTCTGTTAATATAAAAAGTCTTTCAAGGTTTTGTCATCTGAAGCCATAGTAGAGAAAATTGAAACATGCCTCCTAAAAGAAAAAAATCAGAAGTAAAAGAAAGTCAACCTAAAATTAAAGATGAAGAACCTAAAGTAAAGAAGAGACCACTCCATCAGTCTATCTTAGATATACTTCCAGGGTCTACTAAAGACGGTAATAAGAAGTTTCTTGTGGACACCGCACAAAGTTGTAGGGATGCCCTCATTTCCAAATTTGGATGGGACCTATTTTGGTATTTTTACAGTAAGATAAATAAGGAGATTCCAGTGTCAAACACTTGGATGTTGGATATAGCAAGGTTGATTGTCCTAAATATGTTTGTTGATGTAGAATTTATCAGACTGCTAGCCAAACACTATCACTCAACTACCAAAATAGTAAGGTTTCCAAATGGCACAGTATTGGTAGAAGTAACTAGAAAAGACATCATTGAGTGTTTCAGCTTAAACAAGCATGCTCTGACCAAGATAAACCTGTAGAAAAGTGAGGAGGATTATGCTAAGTTAAAAAGGACTTATAGAAGTGATAAGGTACCCCTATATATGAATAGAGGCATTGGTAATAGAACATTCCCCATCTCTACTACCACTACTGAACCATTTAATGTGAGAAATTTTCAATATTACTTTGTGAATACATATTTAGCTCTTTGCCAAGTGTTGGGGATAGATGCTCAAGATAAAATTCCAATAGGCCTAATGATGATGGCCATGAGATTTCAAAACCCTGAAACTAATACTGAATATGACTTTGCTTCATACCTTGAGAAGACGTTAGATGACGAATTCTCCCAAGTTATAGAGGATAGAGCACCAATTACATTCAGACACTATTCCCTATTGTGTCATCTGATATTGTACTAGAATAGGGACCAATGGACCAAAAGAATGGACTTGGCTACAATAGATGAGCAAGGGAATCCCACACCTGTCCAGAAATGGTGCTATATTTGGGACAGTCGGTGCAAGAATTCAAGCTTTGTTGTATTCTACGAAGACTTTGTACACAAAATCCTTCAAGTTCTTGGGTATGCAATACCAAGATTGTCAACCAAAATGTTGCAATAGTGAGACCTCTGGCTTTAAGACCAGAGCAGGGTCATACACACAATTTTGGAGATTGGTTCTTCCTCCCGGAAGTTACAATAATAAGAGTTTATGGATGCCCTGTTGCTCCACACATACCGCCAAAATTTGTGCCCCTTAGATTAGCATTTCTTGAATTTATGTGGCAAATGATGTGGATGGAGAAAGATGTAATGCACAAGAAGAAGAAAGGCACTTTCCTGCCAAACCAAACCACGTGTGAAGATTGGAATATAGGCTTAGACACATTAGAGGAGTTACAGTATAATTTGAAGACAAGATATGCATTGAAATCTGGAAAAGAAAGAGCCTTTGACCTTGAAAATCATATGAACAACATAAGGCACAATCTTCTTACCAAAGTGAGAGTGCCACACCAAGTGGATTTTGAAGATGTCATACAAAATTGCATTACTTATAATGATGTATTTAGTAGAAGGAAAAAATGGAAATATATGAAGAAGGTTGAAAAACGGACGAAGCGGAGGTCCAAGGATTCCCTAGGATACTTTGTTGAGGAAAAGGACCCCATCAAGAAGATAGAATTGATAAGTGGTAGATATGAAGACTTGTAGAGAAAGAAGGAAGCATATCTCAAAGAACATCATAGTGGTGCAACTGCAAAGCATACCCCAGGTGAAACCTCTGAGCCTCCCATGGAGCAGTTACCTCCCAAAAGATAGAAGACGAGAAGTATTGAACAGTTAGTACCTTATGAGGATACTTAAGAGGTGGGTGATACTGAGGAAGTGGCTACAGTATTGTAGACATTGAAAGGTGATATTGAAGTTGATCAACCCATCCTTGAGACCAATGCCCATAAATATGAGGAAAGGATGGGTGATGTAGAAAAAACAAGTACAAAGGTACATGAAGATGAAAGGGAAATTGCAGCCAGGAGATTCATAGAAGATGATGAATTGATTAAGACTCCTGAGTTTAAGGATTTCTTGTTGAAGATGAAGATAAAATAATTTCAAGAGAGGATGGAATCAGCTGAAGCAGGAATTGAAGAATCAGAGAAAAATGAAATGGTAGTACAAAATTTTCAGGAATTAAGAGTTGACAACATTGACATTAGCCCCCAGAAGGCTAGAGAAATGGTCTTGATGAGCAATATGCTCATTTTCCCTGGCTTGGAATTAAAGAAAATGTTTCTGCTTGATCAAGTGCGGGCTCAGGAAGATCCAATTCTAGTTGCAAAATTTGACTCTGATGAAGGTGTGAGTGGAACTGGGTATAACCCAAAGATTGAAACCTTGGCCATATGGATCAAACAAAAAAATACACAAAATCCAAAATTATTGGATGTAATTCAAGGGATGAAAGGGGCAACGATGGTAAGGACAATACAAGATACCACCCCTTTGGAGGAAGCCACAATGACCATGCATTCAACCATGTTCACTCGAGCAACTGTTAAGGGATTAGAAGACAGATTGAAGGAGTATGAAAAGGAACAAAGGTTCCTAAATGATGAAGTTAATAAACTGTTCATGGAGAATGTCAAAATGAAAGAACAATTAAGAGGAGTAGGACCCTCACAAAGAAAGGAGATGGTGTTATATAGGCCTCCTATTTCTCCAATGGATATTGTGAAGAACATTTCTGTAGAATAGGTAAAAACTCCAGAGAAGGAAGTGGATGATGTAAAGAAGGCCAACAATCAAACCCAGGATGAAGTGAAAAGACGAATTTGTGAAGTTATGGAAAAGATTCTTGAGCACAAGATAAAATCAGTTATGGATAAACTGGAGAATGTGCATTATAGTTATCAAACACTTCAATAGGAAATGGATCAAATAAAGACACATATGCTTGTATTAGATCCTTTGTTCAAAAGGTGGCAGCCTATTCACCACACTTTGGCTAAGTTATGCAAAGTTCTACAAAGAAGTCTTGATGCACCCACAACATTAAATCCAATTGAACAAATTGTGAAGATGATTATTGATGAATTTCAGTATGTACAAGGGTTTGATAAAAATATTGTAACACAAATGGATTTATTCCATACCTGCAAACAGTGGTATATGCCTGAAATTATGAGAGATGGTGATCAATTGGAGGACTTGGATAAGTGGAAGAAAGAATTCAGTCTGGTTGTTCATAAGTGCATAACTCATATACAGCCGGAGGATAATGATACCAGTCTTCCCAGGCTAAATCAGATCATGGATGGGTTGATTGTTCTTGATGCAGGATACCTAAAGTTTATCAATGATACAAAGGAATTACTAGATAGTCGATGGTAAACTCATCTTGCAAACATGCAAAAGATCCAGGAATATAAGTGGCCATCAGATCTTACGGTGCATCAGTGGGAGGAAAAGTATTTGGTTTCAGAAGAATAGGACACTGAGGTGAGAGCATTTGGACATTCATCATGGAGAGGAATACTTTTCTAGATCAATGATCATGTGTCTTTTACGTTGAATAATGGAACCATATGTTAAAATGTCTTAAGTCTTGTTATTTCCTTAATTATGCTAATTAAATAGTTGTTAGTAAAAGCAGTTATGAAAGGTCGTTTCTTTTTGTAAAAGGCCTATAGCTTGTTGCTTCCTATATAAATAGGAAACCAAGGCCTAGTTTTAAATTATCATCATATATCATTTCCATTTTGAAGACTTTTGTTATTAATATATATCAATTGAAGCAATATAATGGAGAACATCTTATTATCAAAGATTCTCCATGACTGTGTTATCATTTTGTATTTTTCTTATGTTTACCATACTTATTTCTTCTTATATTTGAATGAATATTAGTTATTGAGCCTCAATATTGTGCTTATGTGAATGAATATGTTGATACAGTAAAGCATTTATTGTGGATGTTGGTAGAGCTGCTAATTTTTTTGAAAATTTGAGCTTATTTTGCCTTGTTACATGTTCAACATAAAAATGGAAACTATTTAAAATAAATAAAGTTAACAAAGTTGCTTATTTAAATAATTGTGAGTTACATGCATTAATATTTTATTAACTTTTGTGTCTTCACAAACATATGTTGATACAAAATGAATGGAATAAGCATCCAAGTAATCCTAATTTTTTCTGCCAATATTTCATACCAAAGATTGAACAATTTAAGGATATTGCAATAGGTATTAATTAAGGATATGATGATGATGATATATACTTGTACTTGTATATTCTATGAAACATTCCTTATTTTCTATGAAATAGTGTATATATTCTTGTACTTGTAAATATTCTTTTACTGTTATGTCTATTAAATAAAACAAAGTTTGAATAAAAAATGCTTCACCCTTTTTTGTAAGTGAGTATGTGAATTATTGTTTAAGGAAAAATCTTATAGTGTTTACATTTTCATTTTACTAGTTTCAAATCTTCATTTTCTATGTATATAAAATTGTATGTGCTCTTTATCTCAAAATGACATAAAACAAGAATATCATCGAATTAGGTTTTCAATTTTAGCACCATCATTGTCCAACTTTTCATATCCTGTTCACTTTTAATTACAATCATCAAAATTTTATTTTTATTTCTTGTCCCAGTTAATCTTGATTCCTTTCAGCACAACACAATAGGTTGCATGTTAAATTTCAAACATTTTCTTTGCGTTTTTTTGTATATATTATTTTCTTAGTGCATCATTATGTAACAACAATTTCACTTCTAAGATATACAATAAAAATAAATGAAAGCACATGTTTGCTTTGTCAAAGGAAATGTATGGTGAATAACCTATGTCTTTCAGATAAGTTTGCAAGTGAAATAAGACATAATTGATTGAATCTAGTTTTCTATTGTACAATTGTTTTTTATGTGCTTTTTACTTTTTGCATGTGGATTACCCTCAGAAAGAGACTACTTATATTTTCTTAAATGAAGCCTTTACATTTCCTATCTACGAAAGGAATTTACTGCTTGACAACAGGTTCGTGAACTTCATACAAATTAAGATTGGTGTAAAAGGCCATCCCCACAAATGTTGTTTGGTCTAGAATTATAATGGAAAATAAAAAAGCTTGCTAGGAGAATAAAACAGGTTTTCAATTGTCCAAGTACAACATAATATTACTGAAGCATTTCAAAATTTAGGCCATAAGAATCATCCTTTTTTAAACATGGATTGCAAATAATTCTAAAAATTTAGAAGTCTTGGTCATTAACATTATTGTCTGCTACAATGTCATCTAGTGTATCATTTTCAATGTTCATATGTTCTTTCAAGTATTTAATATTATCATCCTCCTCATCTTGAACTGCATCATCTTCATCATCATTGAAATTTGACTGTAGACCATCTATATTGTTACCAGATGTATTTGGATCATCATTTTCTATACCATCCATATTGTTGTCTTCCATATCATCATCTAACTCTGGATTGTTGTCTTCTTGTGCCTGAACATAACCATCTTCAACATCATCATGGATGCCAATTTCTTCAATGTTCTCTAATCCCTCTCTCTCATTTTGTTGGCCATCATTGTTTTGCTTAGTATCCACTAATGCATTGTCAAATACACCTTAATCTTGGATCATAATGTATGACAAATATCCATTTTTAAGTCCAAAATATCTTCATAGAAAAATAATTTCACATACCTGCACATGAGCGACATACATATATTAGACATTATATAAATTGCATGAACATATATACATCAATTGAATAATGGAACATTATTTTATAGACTACCTTTTTTATACAATAATTGCTATAAAACACAATTTTGACAACATAGTTTATAAAACATCAGTCCACTCATTTATTATTCTTTGGTTTTCTTCCCTTAAGAACATCCTTAGGGAGACCTTGTTCTTCCCTCTTCTTTCACGCAGGAGTTCGTTTTAAGAAGGGGTAATCAATCCCCCGATGGTAAGGTCCATAATAGTCTCAACCATTATCAATCTATCAACCTCTCTTTCCATATCTCCATCTTTATCATTTATAACCTCAACAAATTGACAATTCGGTCTTATAGTAGGGTCCCTTCCCTTACTACTATTTATAAATCCTGCAATATTTTTGTGTGTGTATGCACGCCCATCTATATACATAAGATGAGCTCTATTCATTTATTTTCCACTTTCCAATTGGAGACAATGTGTATACATATTCAAATTTAGACCATATGCTGACATGCTAGGCT
>VDFB02209030.1:0-18667 GCA_007258455.2 Sequoia sempervirens | reverse complement strand
ATATAAGGGTTTCATTGGAATTCGAGCTGATTATGATATTGAATATTAAAAATTGATCAAGTCTTCTTCCGGAGAACGAAGCCTAGGGTTTCTGTTGTCTACAGACATTGGAGAACGAGCCATCTTCAGTGTTGCGATTCAGAGGCTGTGAAATACCAGTTGATCTATTGCTTACAGAGAGATAGTCTCATTCAGAGATTATCACATAGATTATTCAGAGTTTATATTCAGGGTTTGGATTCAGAGGTTGTCAGGCAGAGCAATATTTAGGGGCGCATATTCTATGTTTCTTCATCAGGCATCTCATTAAGGCCGTACGAATTTATTGCTGCTGTTAGGACGGCCGTACCATTCTGCTGTCAGGCCGTACCATCTTCAAAAGGGCCGTACTTTTTATACAGAGTAAACTGCCTTCTCTTTTGGTCCTCTGTCTTCACACACTTGGGCGCCTAGGCCACTGGATCATTACTCAACCATTTGACAGAGGGAGAAGAGCAAGTTTATGACAGCCGTACTATCTCAAGCTTTTGTCAACTTGCTGCAAATACCAGGTTTTTCATAAAAATATCATTGCCTTTGTAATTGCATGTTAATGGATCTTGTTTGTAATCATTCCAGAAGATGAATAGATAGTTTGGCATCAGTATTTGCAATAGATATTATCCATTCAAAGTTATATGATTTTATTTGAATTTTACATTCAATTCTTGCAAAATCGCAATTTTTCTTATTCATGCAAAACCACAAAATCCAAAATACATCAAAAGCGATCAAAACAGTCAGATTAGAAAGCAGGGGAAACAGGGTTTCTACACTTTCCCTATTTTTTGCTTTCAACAGATTGTTAGTTAGTTGTCATGTTATAGTTTTAGAAATAAAGCTTGCTAGTTGGCAAGTCTTGTTGTGAAAGCATGGAGATTTTCGGGTTTCCCTACTCCTCGCTTGTGTATAAATAAGGGCAGCCTTGCCCATTTTTTGAGAACCGTTATTGTGATAGCAAATTGCTAAGCCTACTTTTGCCTACAAGTTGTTATTTAATGTCAATTCACTCAATGTAAGATCAAGCTTGTATGCCTACCTTTGCTGCACGATATTGTTCAGTTCATGTGTTACTTGTGTCAATGTATTTTGGTTGATCACAAAACTGTAAACCTTTTATTGCTACAATCCTATTGTCCTAGAAGTGTAATCTTTGTTATTTGAAATTTGAGAAACGAAATCTTATGCCTGCTTTGCTACTTTGATCTATTGTCTCAGGTTTTCGCTTTATGTGTTATGCTTATATAATCTTTATTTAAGCTTGCATCTAAAAGTACAATGAGTCTTAAGGTGTATGTTGAGAGTGAGTTTATGTGAGTTTTGTGTCAAAATCATTCCTTGTTTACTTTTAATTCTCAAGCTCTAAGTTTACTTGAGCTATTAAAAGCGTCATTAGAGTAGGCTTAGTTGTAGTTGAAGTTCAAAAAGAGAAAATCTCAGCTACGGCACTAGAGTTTTATAACCTTGTGCTCTTAGCTGAACAAAATGATTGGCAATTAGTTTTAGTTTACTTTCTTTAAGCAACATCAATGAGGAGGGAGCTTCCCCTCCTAATTTGAAGGGCAGTTAATCTGTACATGGTTGTCTGTTTCTAATTCACATACCAGAGGTACAAATTGAAACGCCAATAGTTTTCTAGTGCCCACCATGGGGCATGAGGCATAAAACTTCAAGAAAGCTTACGCTTTACGACACGGGAATGACCATCTAGCATACTACTGCTCTTGTCAGGAAGAACCTGTGATCTGATCAGAACCAATGGGTGATAATAACAATAATGTTGGCAATAATCAAAGACGTCCACCCCTGTTACCTTGGGGTAACAACATTGGACCTTTGGCTTTGCTGGAACATCATGAGTTACCGAAAGGGTCAAGGAAGCACTTTCCACAGTTTCACGGCGATGGAACTCAACATCCTAATGATCATATTTTTTCCTTCTCAATAGCTTGCGCCGTGTTGCACGTGGCACATGAAGACATTGCGGTGCGTCTCTTTGTGGAGACTCTTGTTGGGAATGTTACCGACTAGTTCAATCATCTAGAGCCAGGCATTGTTACAAGTTGGGTAATTATGAGTGAGAAACTTTTGGCAAGATTCAAGCCCGTTGAAGATAGTCATTTGTTGTTTGCACAACTTATCAATTCAAAGATGGAACACAAGCCCATGAGGGAGTTTGTAGCAAGATTTAATCGTCTTGTTACACGACTTTCTTCTACACTTAATCCATCACCGAAGATTTTGATGAGCTATTTCATAAATGCTCTTCAATCATAGATAGCCTTCTTCCTCAAGACAAAAAAAGAAACAGAACTGACGGATGTGCAAGAACGCGCCATTGAGCTAGAAGATAATATGATCACCTCTGGCAAGATGAAGGATTCTATCAGACCTCTAGTTCAGAGTTCTACAAATCCACTGCTACAAAAGGTAGCCAATGAGATATTTGCACTACCACCACCACAATATCAACCTCAACAACAATATCAACAATCGTAACCAAAGAGAAATAATTTTCAGCCTTTCAATAATTATAGGCCACAGTTGCCAGCACCTCCACCAAGACAAATAGTTGAAGCTACGCAAAATGCAGTATTTTACAGTCCTTTCCATGAGACCGATGCACATACCGATACTACATGTCCTGAAAACTTAAGAATGAATCAAACCATGGGATATGTTGATGCTACACCCAATTCCAATTTTGTCCCAACACCAAGTTCAAATGTTGTCTTACCACAGACAAACAACTTCGATGGTCAAAGAAGAGTTTTTCTCTGGTGAGTCTATTCTGCTTTTTCAGCATCTAAAATAGGAGCTCCAAGGTCATCAATGGAGGTTGCTCAACTGCCAAGTGTCAGATTCAATGTCTCAAGCACTGCATAGATCAAGAAATGGCGAAAGATGCTCGAAGAACGAAGGATGAAGGAGGGAATCTGGAAATTCTTGAAAATGGAGAAAATTTGACTAACACTGGAGATGCTAGGTGCCCCTATCCAGTCAAGGCGCCTAGCCATTCATGCCTTAGAATATTTTTCAATCAATAGCATGAGGTGAATACAGCGACGGTGAGCACAGAGCAAGGAACGAGGAAAGTCGAAAAAGTTGAAATAAAAACTAACTCTTGCCAGTAAAGGCGCCCTTGCTAGCCAAGGGTGCCTATCATTTCAAGCTATCACGTGTTTCTAGCGTTTGCTCCTCCAACAGTTTTTTCTCAAAATTCATCTGGCTTCACAGTGAATCTATCAACAGGTCCATCAAATCAACCAGTCAGCCAAAATCTTGGATCAAACAAAGAAGTTTCATCAAAGTAGCAAACTGTAAATCATGAAAATCATTAAACATATTCTATCTCTGGGATTCTTGGGCACCCCAAGTAACCAGGGGCGCCTAGGGTTTGCAAATATCCTCATCTTCTTAAAAATTCCTCAGGCTATTATGTGGATGTCTCAGCTAGATCATCAGATTTGTCAGTCACCCGCAGTTTCAGATCTAACGGAGGACAGAGCATGGAAGGTCAAAGTTGAGAAAATGAAAATGCTTAAAAAATGACTAAGTCTGTTAAGGATGGGCGCCCCAAGTAGCTAGGGGCGCCCAAGCTTTTGAGGACCTAAAAGTGGGAATTAGGGTTTGAGATCTCCAGCAACTTTTCTTTAGATTCAGTCTAGCTCTTCAATGGATTCAACGGTGAACTCATCGGGCCATTCAAGCATCCGAAATTGCAAAATCAATAGGGAATCCATCTGAAGGTTAGAAAACACAGAAATTGAATAACATCAGAAAAATGGCTAACACTGGGAGCCATGGGTGCCCCAGCTAGCCAAGGGCGCCCATGATTTTAGGGACTCAACTGATGTTTTTAACAAACATTGCCTCCAGAAAAATCTTCTCCAATTCGGTCAAGCTCCACAACGAGATCATCAGTCAATTCACGAGATCAATCTAGTGGACGGAATGAAGATAAAACTGACGACATTTTTTCAAGCAACAAGTTGAAAATTTCAGAAAATTGGTTGTCTACTAAGGAAAAGTGCTCCTAGTCAAGAAGGGAGCCCAAGGCACAATGCCTTAGAAAAAATTTCAGTTTTCATCATGCATCATCCAAACAACATCCACATTTGACGAACCTGCTCAAGAGTAGCTTCAAAAGATTTAAAGTTGGATAATAAAGCGTCTTTTTCATCCTCAAAACCTATTTAAGATGGCTTTGTGCATCCATTATTCATATTTTGCAGGTGGCGTCCAAAGGAGGAGACAGAGAATTTTATTCATATCAAGATTTGAAGGCTAAAACGTGTTGCTTTTTTAGAGTTCTTCATATTTTCCATATTAGGCTACTCAGAGGGTCGCTTTTTCATGCTTCAAATTTCCGGGGCATCATTTTTCAAAAGAAGGGGGTCATCCTTTTCAATTTTCAACAATCTGGGTCAGCTTGGTTTTTGATTCTCTACAACTTTGGAAATTTTAAGATTTTCAAAAACCTACTTTTTTCGCGCTTTTTCAGAAAAGCTTTAGTATTTTCAAAATCTAATCAACTGGGTCTCTCTGAAACATGATTCTACACAAAACCCAGCTTTCAATTTTTTTTCAAGAAAACTCTAAAATTTTAAGGTTTCTGATTTTTCAATTAGCCCTCAATATTTTCAAAATCGGATGATCTAGGTCTTCACAACGAGATTGTTCACAAAACCCAAATCTTAAATTATATTTGAAAAAATCTGCCTTTTGAAGAAGAAAAACTAGCAAGCTATTTTTACCTTTTGTGCAAAACTTGTCCAAGCATAGTCGAGTTTACAGTCAAAATTCGAGTTTTTCAGCATGTAGTATTCTCCCATGGAATTCAGAACCAAGCAATAGATGGGTGTACTGTCCCTTACCTAGCCTTGCTCTTGAATTCGCTTGGTGGCCCTAGAATTTGGTTGTTGATTAGGTTTAGGGTTTCTTCCTTCCAAAAGGAATGTGTTTCTCTAATGAAATAATCCTATATTGAAATCTGCATTCACTAATTTAATAACATTTCCACATACACATATATTTGTTAGCAATAAAATCTAGATATCCAAAATATATTCATAATCATAAAGCAATAATGAAGACATAAGAGGAGTACCATAGGTGGATCTACCCTGAAACCCTCATGTAAAGCTCAAGAGGTTGTCCATCACAATCCTTCTTGCCTAAGGGCTTAGTACCTGCATACTCCACTCATGGCAACACCTCGGAAAACACTCGTCCTATTAGATGAGAGGAACCATAGAGTCCAAGTGGCCTAAGGCCTACCACCTCCTCTTGCCCAACCTGTATCTCGAGCCTAAGGGGCAAAGACCTAGGTGGGACCCCCATCTTTCTATAACCCAATCCCTTGTCAAGGGCCTAAGGGGCTGCAAAGCCCAATCCCTTGTCTAGGGCCTAAGGGACTGAAAGTGGGGTTTTTAGGCAATCCACTTCACCTATGTTTCACCCATCCTAATAGGTTTACAAGCACATAGCAGACAATCTTTGCACAATCTGATATATTTGCATTCATCCAAGATTTATTTTATGTCTATAATAAAATATATTTTTATTTATCAATGGTTCTTTAAGTTCATCATTTCCTAGAATAATTCTCACTATGATAAGATTAAAGGCAACATTATATCAATAATCAGATTAGTAATATCTATTTCTTATATTCAAAATATGCTAAATATTATTGCTAAGTGAGTACATCCCCTGATCGGCTGTGTCTTCCCATGACTCTTTATTTCTTACTCGCCTTCCTTCAATCTTACATTTGATTGGTCATAGGATAAAAACATATATATATATATATATATATAATTATTTCTAATTGACTTCCACTTACAATAATTACTTTGGCTTGAAAATATATATATATATATATATATCCCACATGTATATATATTTATATTTAAAATACTATTAATCTTACTGTCCAAATGTATTCTTGACAATATATTTTATCCTTATTTTCCTTATTTTCACATGCTGCCTTATTAGATTTCTGATTGAATAAAATATTGATTCCCCCCTCATAATCCCTTTCTTCCAGCCACGATATCCTCTATTATACTCTCTCCTCTATTATACTCTCTTATGGGAGGTGATCCAAACTAGAGACACCATTTCCAATGAATAGGCACCTCCTTTGCAGATCGTACCTTTTCCTCAACCCAAATCACACCCCTTTTTTATCATAACATATAATAATCTTTGTTTGTTAATTGCTGCCTTGTATAAATAATAATTGCTGCTTTTATTTATTCTTTTAAATATAGTAATTGCTTAGGATTGCTGCTGTTTGAGAGGAATCGATTTTTTTATTTGCTTTTAACATATTTATTTAAATATTTCAGGTTTGATTATTTGATATTGTTCCTTTGTGCATATTTTATTTATAATCATTTACAATTAACAATATTAATTAGTTCTGTTTTGTATTACTCTAATAATGATTTTATAACTATAATGTTATCTATGAATTGTAGTTATTTATTTTGATATTTGTTTTATTTATTTGTTTTTCAATATTTCCTATTTCAGCACTAAAATATAATGGCATTAAATCGCTAATATGTATTTTGTTATTATTATTATTTTTATTTATTTGCATTTTGATGTGTTACCATTTTGGGGACATGATAATGGGCGAGTTGTTTGCAGCCTCAAGCTGGACGATGTTGAGAAGTGTTTTTCAATACCACCATGGACAGAAAACATTATCATCTCAGTCGAAGAGCATGAAAAGGTGTGGTATGAACAAAAGGACAAGTATTGGAAAAGAGTTGTATAATACTCTTCCATTGAAAAATCAAGAGAAGTGTCAAAAGTATAAAAGTTGCAGAAGAAACAAAGGAATGTCAGAAAATGGTCAACACAGGTTAAAAAGATATGTTGAAGCAAGATGATATATTTATAAAAGGTCATCACTCCAGTTGCAGAGCCGCCGAAATTAGCAAGATTTGATCAAGCAGTTGAAGATGTCAAAGATTTTCTAAGTTCGATTACAAAAGGCGAAGAAATCCTGTAAAACCGGAATATTGCCTTAGATAGTATCAATGCTCCTAACAATGAGGCAGTTACCAGCTTTTCTACGAATATACTTTCCTAAAATACCAATGGATGAGTTATCAGGATAGCAAAGATCTACAAAGATAGATTTAAAGCAGCAGTTAACTCAATGCTTTTTTTGAGTTTTCTTGCTATTCTTGTCTCATACTTATCTATTCTTTGTGAGAGAGAAAAGAATCAAGTTGTAATAGTTGGCACTTTCCCTGTATCTTGCTTTCAACAGGTTGTTAGTTAGTAGTCATGTTTTAGTTTTAGAAGTAAAGCTTGTGAGTTGGCAAGTCTTGTTGTAAAAGCAAGGAGATTTTAGGGTTCCCTACTCCTCGCTTATGTATAAATAAGAGCAGTCTTGCCCATTTTTCGAGAACCATTATTGTGATAGCAAATTGCTGAGCCTACATTTGTCTGCAAGTTGTTATTCAGTGTCAGTTCACTTAGTGTAAGAGTAAGCTTGTATGCCTACCTTTGCTGCAAGGTATTGTTCAGTTCATGTGTTACTTGTGTCAATGTATTTTGGTTGATCATATAACTGTAAGCCTGTTATTGCTACAATCTTGCTGTCCTAGAAGTGTGATCTTTGTTATTTGAAATTTGAGAAAGGAAATCTTATGCCTGCTTTGCTGCTTTGATCTACTATCTCATGTTTTAGTTTTATGTCTTATGCTTATATAATCATTATTTCAACTTGCATCTAAAAGTACAATGAGTCTTAAGGTGTACGTTGAGAGTGAGTTTATGCGAGTTTTGTGTCAGAATCATTCCTTGTTTACATTTAACTCTCAAGCTTTGAGTTTACTTGAGTTGTTAAAAGCGTCATTAGAGTAGGCTTAGTCGTAGTTGAAGTTCAAAAAGAGAAAATCTCAGCTACGGCGCTAGAGTTTTATAACCTTGTGCTCTTAGCTGAACAAAAAGATTGGCAATTAGTTTTAGTTTACTTTCTTTAAGTACATCAGTGAAGAGGGAGCTTCCCCTCCTAATTTGAAGAGCAATTAATTTGTGCATAGCTGTCCATTTCTAATTCGCATACCAAAGGTGCGAATTGAAACGCCAACAGGAGTCAAATAAAGAATGTTACTAACTGTTTGTAGGGAGTAGCATCAATAAATGATGTAGAACACTTGATAGACAATTTTATTTGGGAGTAGAGTATGGCTTGTAGTAAAACATATGAAACCATCTAAGGCATGTTTAGGCTAATAAATACCTATCCTAATTGCAGATTGGGTCCCTTAAATTCAAAGGAAGTAGTGAAGTAGGCTTGAGTCTGACATCTCAAACCATTCCATGAGATTGTGATGTCAAATCAGCAGAATGATGTTGGACAAGTAATGCTGGCAAAGTTAAGTATGTTAATGAAGTAACTGCTACTGCTGAAATTATCCGTTGCTAACAAAGATAAAAAATAGTAGCTAATGAAGTCCTATGCTGCTAAGGTCAAAAGAAATTTGGGCACAACTATATTTAGGAAAGTATTTTATAGGATTTTATTTAAAAATTGTGAAGTTGTTTCCAGTTTTTAGGAAATGTTTTTTCATATATTAGCAGCTATTTTTAGGAGGTTGATCATTTGATTTTAGATGCCTAGTTTTTTTAGCTTTATTGCTTATTATGTAAAATTATGTGAAGAGCAGTTAATTTAGTTGCTTTATTTCAATTATTTTTAGGCATTTGTAAATTCTATAAAATAGTTGCTCCTATTTCAATTTTTTTATGTAATTCAAGGTTGTAATGGAAATTCAGAAGTGATTCAAAATAAAAGGATATTTTTTCAGAACAATCCTTATTCCATACGTAATTTCCAAATAGTAGTATGAAAGCAAGATTTATCAATGCATTAGTTTATAACACATTTATAGCCTTTAGCTGCAACTTGAAGTTTCAAAAATAAAAAAATATTTGCTTTCAAAGAAATTCTATCCTCATCCTCTACCAATAATATAATTTCTTTCCATTTTTCTTCTCATCTTGAAAGGCTTTGATCTTCTAATTTTGTCTTTAATTTGTTTTAACAGATCCTCATCTCCTCTGAAACATAATGAAATATTGATATGCTTCATCTTGGGCATCACTTTGAATGTGGACTCAAATTCACCATTTCTTCTCCTTTATTTGGCTTTATTTGATGCCCATGTTTCACTTGGTCCCCCATACTGATTTGAGCACTAGTTCTGCTTTGTTTCCCATCTTGTTTTGGAAAGAAAAACTTGCTATTTTGGTGCTCAATTGAGTTTAGGTGCACATTTTCTTTTTGGTAGAGGCTTTGGTTCATTAATGCCATGTTATGAAAATTGTCAAAGTTGGTGATAGATGGAACTTTCTCCACTTGATGTCAAGTGGAACTAAATTATGACAATAAAATCAAGAAATGAAAATTGGTAAAGTTGGCAATCGGTGGAACTTTTTCGACTTGATGGAAACAAGTGGAACTTGTGGAGGGTTTTTCCATCAATACCATGTTGTGAAAACTGGCAAAGTTGGAGCTCATGGGTTCTTTCTCCACTTGATGCCAAAAAGTGGAACTTGTGGAGGTTTTCTCCATCAATATCAAGTTGTGAATGATCTCACAAATTTGAATTTCTTTCAAATTTATTCCATTTTTTCATTTTCAAACACTAATTTTAATAAAAAATTTGTATCTCATTGCCTTACATCTTTTTGAATTCCATTTTGACATGAAGAAGCTTGAACTATTCTAATAACCTTCTACCTCTATTGTCTGCCATTTTTTGCCGAAAAAGAAAAAAAACAAAAAATAACTTTCTAGAAATAGAAGGTTTTGATTTTCATGCTTATCTCCTCAATTCGAAGACATGGCAAATAAAGAAAAAAACAAAAACAACTTTTTCTAAAAATAGAAAGTTTGATCTCTAGCATACACTAAAACTACTTATCTTAAATATTGAACCCTTTGAAGTGGAATTTATGCTTGGGAGTGATCCTCATATGTGATTTTGTCTAATTGTGCTAGAGAAGATTTGCTTTAGCTTCAATCCTTCTTGCTATACCTAGTATTTCCCATCACATTCTTTGAACTTCACTTATTCTTTCCTTTGTCAGTGTTGGAGCCTACTTTAGGAATAGCTTGAGAATTTTCATGACAAGCAACCTACATACATTGCTAGTTGACCAAGGAAAACGAACGCCTAAGTATTTAAACATTTTTTTATGGGAAAGATAACATAGTTGACATTGATGTGACAAGAATAACCTAATATTTGGCTACACATGTGATTAATGTTAAATTGTCTTTTAGGGGTAGCAATTTTTAGTACCAACAAAATTAAAATGCTAACAATCTCCCAAGACCTTACCATAGCTGTGACCAATCTCTCCATGTCAGAATTTGTGTTGAATTAGATCTCAATCTCCCCTTCCAAAGAGTGATAACCAACATGCTAGAGATTTCAAATGGTCTCAAGCCCTATATTATGAAAATATCCCTTCAAATGTAGAGGTTGCCATCAATATGGTCATATCATTCAAGAATGACCCACTATTTAAAGAGATTTTCATATTGAAAAAAAGAAGGTTGAAGAGAAAAAAAGGATGATGAAGGTTTCATCTTTCCAAAGAGGAAAGAAATTGTAAGTAAGAATCTTGAGGTTCCAAGTAACAAGAAGGTGGTGGGATTTATCAATTAATCCTAGTAATGAGGATGTAGTTAAAAATACTCAATCTCATCTAAATAAAGGTATAAATAACTAAGAAATGCTTAAGGACTATAATTTTGAAAGGGGGTCTGGAACAACTCTTAAAAGAGCAAGTAGATACCATAAAAACCCAAATCCTAGGGATACAAAGGAAAAGAAAAGATCTCTGTAAATTTACTTTCTCGATGCAAAAGAATCAAGATAGTGTAAAGGCAGCTCTAGAATCTCTAGAAGCTTCTAGCTTAGAATAAGAAAGTATAGGAAAATCGGTCTCTCAAAGTCATATAATGAATATTTTGGGAACAATAAGGTGGGAAGACCGATAGGTCGTGTAGTCGTGGTTAGGGAACCTTATCAGGCAGCCAAATCACACAACTAACACAAAAATCAACTAAAAAAAATATTGCACAACAACAAATTCAAATTCTTATTATCATTCAGCAACATTTATTACGGAAGTACAAAAATGCTTTTGTTACAAGTTATGATCTTATTTCTCTATTACAATCTTCTTTCCCCAAAATTCTCCCCAAATACATCAATTCCCAACCTCTCATACTTCCTATGGGAGGAAGTTCAACTGTTGAGAAGAGGAATTTCAACTATCACACCAACAACTCAAATGTTGCAATCAAAATCGGCCACGTGTCAACAATTTATTTGATCTTCATCAATGTTTCTTCCTTGTAGGGTCTCCCACCCCAATGGGAACCAAGGAACCGACCACCTTTGTTAGAGATTTCTACCCCTTTGGGAACTATCTAAAGTGTTTGATAACTTGCCTTTTGTTGAGGTTCCCAACCTCTTTAGGAACCAAGAACTGACCACCTTGTCGAAGGTTCTTGCTCCACTAGGAACTTCTGAAATGTTGGACAATTTTTTTTCTTTTATCGAGGGTTCCAACACCATTAGGAACCAAGAATTGACCACTTGTCGAAAGTTTCTACTCCACTAGGAACTTCTGAAATACTTATCCAACTATGCCTTTTGAAGGTTTGAATCCCATTAGGAACCACAAACTCAGTACTTTGTTGGAGGTTGCTACTCCAGTAGGAACCAACTAAATTCATTAAAAACTCCACAAAGAAACTAAGGGTCAAAGACTTGTTTGTGATTCCAATAGGAATAGAAACTCTCGAAGATTCACAAGGTTCTTGGAACACCTCAAAGCTCCAATGAGTTCCTAAGTAGGACTAAAGCTCTGACCGCCCATAACCTCATTAATTTCCATCCAATTTCCTCCAGAGTTGAACTGGAGATACCTTTTTGGATCCTCTTCAAGATGAAGTCTTGACTTAACCGAAATTCAACCTATATTTTCCTCTTGAAACAAATCACCAAAACCATCTGCAACACAACAAAAATAAGGAAAAACTGAAAAAAAGAAAAGAAAATCTTTGGTTGATACATGATTGCTCACGAACCCAGATGCTCCTGCATTAGACATGTCGAATAGCAAATAAGTGGAATGTTCCATCAATTTGCAACTTATGAACATTTTGGCAAGTCTGGAATAGTAATTCCATACTTAACCAAATTTGTAAAATTCATCCAAGAGGCTTCATCTACTACTCCATTCTTCCAACGGACCAAGTATTCCATATATTATTTTCCCCTTGTTCTTTTAGCCACTTGGGAATCAATCAATTCGTCTACCTCTTCAAATTTATTCTCAAGCAACTAATGTATCCATCCTTATGCATCCTGCAAATTTGAGTGTATATCCCCTTGTATACTCGTCTCCCCTTCATTATACTTATACAAATCAGCGAAATTGAAAATGGGAAATTATATCTATACTTGCTAGAAGTTTAATTTCATAGGCATTGGATGAAAATGTTCTAACACTCTACATGGACTTATCTTTTTCCATTTTAACCTATTATATGTTCCCTATGGGAACCTTCTTTTCTCAAATGTGCCAAAACCAAATCACCTACCTGAAACTCTTGTTCGCTTTTTATGCATATCAGCATGCTCTTTTTTTTTCATGGAACTGTTCACCAAATTCTCCTTTACCTCCTTATGTAACTCATAAAGCTATTTGGCAAAATCTTCAGCCATATCACTTTTCCTATTTAAATCTGCACTACCTCTCAACTCATCAACACCTCTAGGGCTATACAAAGATAATAATAAAAGGACATTTCCCCACACTCCTATTGACTTAATTATTATAAGAAAACTCTTCCTAAGCCAATACTTGTAAGATTTCCTAACCGGAATGACGATTTTTTTTGTTTATTTTCCCACGTTTGACAATGCAGGTATTTTGTCAAACGGGTGGTTGTCTCATTCTGAATTATTCTCAGGTTGAAATAACAAGAAAAGTCTTATAGATATTTATGCCACGAATTTCATTGTACTTCATCCACAAGAACAAATACATGAAAATAGAGATTTATATCAATTTACTAGTACGGTGGTCTGCAGGTGGTCCTGGTTTTGTTCGGCTTGGGTCCGAGATCTGGGTCTAGTCCGGCCTATGTTTGGACAAAGTCCAGCCCACAAATTGTGGGCCTAATGGACCGAAGAGAACCTGGCTCGAATCCGTTGCTTTTTTCCACCCGCCTACAATTCACGCAACTTTCCGTAATCCATATCCTCAACTCATCTTTGACATCAACATGGAAGACTAAGTCAATTATCTCTGCACTCTCAATTACACTACTCAACAAATTCAATCAATTACCAAAATGCCTGTTTCATGTCCTAGCAGCCTCAACTTGGGTTCCGATAGCCTCAACTATCCATCCTTCACTGCAATTTTCAAGAAGAATGCCACCTCGTCCTTCTCTTCCAAATTCAAAAGAACATATTTATTAATTTATATATATGTTATTAATTTAACTTTCTATATATTAATTTATGTTATTAATTTTTAAAATTAATTATATATATATTAATATTTACTATTTATTAATATTATTTTTTTATAATTTTATTATTATATTTTAATATTATATATTAATTTTATTAATATTATACTATATATTAACTTCATTATTTGGTAATATTAAATTTCTATTATTATTTTATTATTTTATTATAATATTATATATTATTGATTTATTAAAATTATATAGCGTTTATATATTAAAATATATTATTAGCATTTTATAACATTTATATATTTAGTAATATACAAACGTTATACAAGTAAAAATATTAATAATATATAATATTATTAATTATAATATAATAATAAAATTATAAAAGAAAGTTAATATTAATAAATAACAATTAATAAAGCTCATATATAATATAATATTAATAAAATTAATATATAATGTTATAATAGAAATGTAATACAATAATATTGTACATTAAAAATATTAAAAATATGTATATTACATCTATAAATATATATATTTTATATGTTTTTGTACTAACGAACCCAAAATGAACCCAACTCCAAATTTTTTTTTTGACCAAACCCGCGAACTAAACCCTCAAACCCGAACCGGTAACTTAGGATTTATATATAGACATATATCTATTGATTAGAATGAATATGGAGCTGATTTAATAGTTTAGAAATTTAATATTGTTTATCTCAAAAAATAACATATCAGAATGTTCATCCTAGGAAGCTAATATTTGTATCTCAGAAA
Source organism: Sequoia sempervirens (assembly GCA_007258455.2). Classification (NCBI taxonomy): domain Eukaryota; kingdom Viridiplantae; phylum Streptophyta; class Pinopsida; order Cupressales; family Cupressaceae; genus Sequoia; species Sequoia sempervirens. The sequence goes on along the minus strand of VDFB02209030.1, from coordinate 4,293 downwards.
TTCAATATGCAAAATATTTATATTTTCAGAGACTGTCATAGACTAGCAAAATTATATGTATGCTGACCTAGAAAATGCAGGAAATATATATCTGTGGTTTCCAACTCTATGCAGGACCAATACTAAGCAGCCTAGCACTTGGAAATGCCTTTGAACATCCTTAAGCAGCTCCAGCCACTTAACATAGTACCAACCTCCCTTTCCATGCTCCACGTCAACCTCCTTTTTGAATATGGACAAACCTGCCATGTTTGAATGACCCGAATCTTCTTTTTATATATGGCGTTGGATTTAATAGCATCCACGGCTTCTGCTGGAAGCCACAAGACCACTCCCAAACCATACGCTACCCCTTCCTTAGCTATGCGTGGACTATATTGTTTGCCAAGTCATATAAGTCTTCTTCTAATGGCTGCAATACTTCAGCATCAGCCTTTTTCAAAAGCTACGACTCCAATAATATTGGTGGCTAGTGTAAGGAAAACCTAATTGTCTTATTCAACCTAGCGGCTACAATGTTTTGTTTTATTCCTCCTTGTCTCATTTGCAAGTCACCATCATTCACACAACGCTTATGTTTATGCAACCACCATTAAATAATGATCAATGCTTTGCAAAGAAAATGTAAGTCGACTACCATATTAATGGATTTTCCCACTTCACACGACCCCACCAAATACTATATCCATTTCATGTATTTAATATTATTGCTTGTAAGAGAAACAAGAAAATAAACCTGTTTGAATAGAAATAGATATTAAAATAACACCTGAAAGCCCTATCTACAAATATTAAACCCTTCAAACCCTGAATTGAAATTGACTTATCTGAAATTTGTCTTGTGAAAGACATCACAAAATTCGAACATTCATTCATCTGTCATTGAAGATCATTTGTGAATTCTGCCACGAATCCACCCCATTAGATGGATTAGGTTTTCGTCCAACCCATCTGCTCAAGGGCTTTTGTCCTTGAGGTTCCTGAAAGCTAAGCTCTCAAATTTTCTCACGATAGTAGTTTTCCAAAAGATAATCCCAATGAATACATTCTGCCACCTTGTATAACCTGTCACTTTTTAATATTTATTATTAAATATTTCACTTCATTAAAGTAACTTGTTTAATATTTTCTCTTTAATAAAGTTACTTTAATAAATAATTAATTAATTAAATATTAATGTCCAAAATATTATTTAAGGACAATTTAATATTTAATTAATTAAATTACGCCCCAAGTGGCTACTTGGGAATTGAGGACATTACAATACCAAGTCCCATTGGTTTAGTTTATCACCTACCAAATGTCTTAGCAAATTACCAAGACTTTTATTTACAACCTCAATTTGACCATTAGTTTGAGGATGGTAAGCTGAGCTAAAACTCGATTGTGTTACCGTTTTCTTCCACAATGTACGCCAAAAATGGTCAACAAACTTGGTCTCCCAATCTGAAACAATACTTTTAGGCAAACCATGCAACCTATCTACTTCCTTGAAAAACAATGTAGCTATGTGGGAAGCACCATTACTCTTCTAATATGGAATAAAACAAACCATTTTCGAAAATCTATCAACACCTCTTTGTGTTTGAGGCAATCCCAAAACAAAGTCCATAGCTATATGTTCCCACGATATCTCTGGTATGGGCAATGACTGATACAACCTCATATTTTGTCTTGCTCCTTTAGCATGTGTGCAAACTCTACACCCTTGCACTAGCTGCTTGACATATGCACCCATTCCAAGCAAAACATACCCTTCACCTAGCTATATCAATGCTTTATTTATTCCAAAATGTCCACTCAAACCTCCACCATGCTTTTATCTAATCAAGTTTTCTCTCATTCAACCTTGTGGTATGCACAATCTTTTACCTTTAAACAATAGCTTGTTGGAAATATTGTCGTTGATGTCAAAGGGGAATGGACAAGATAGTTTATCATTGATGTCTTGTTGTCATTGATGTCAAAGGTTGAAGAGGAAATCATTATAGGCCTAAAACATAGAAAATTGGGGTACCTTAAGTTTTATGTTAAAAACCTAGGGTCACTTTTCCTTTTTCTATAGGATCATATACGATGCAAATCAACAAGGTGATTAAATTGGCTTTCAACCTTGTAGGTGAGTAAATCAGACCTAGATTTGCATCTTTTGTATGACGTTGTGTGTTGAGAACTGATTGGAATTGATTTGCCTTGATTAACCTAATCAGACTATGTGAAAATGCAAGTTCCGACAATTAAAAAATTGTAACAAAAATTCGCAAGCAAATCTGAGAAGGCAGAGTTCTGTGAACCTGCCCTATAAATTTGGAGACGGTCTAAATAGGAGGACAGAGTCGCCCAAGGGCATCTATTTCCTTGTAGGGATATTCCGGATTTGTTTTTACAGTCCTCTGATGTCGGATCTGAGCTTCTCAATTCCGCTTGCAAATTTTTTAGATCACTGTCGAATAATTTTGTAAGTGAGTTTTTGTGGCTTGTCAATGTGTAGGGCTTTGAATGCAACAATGGAAAATGGATCTTCAAGCTTCCTTCAATCTCCTTCAAACCCAAAATTTGCACATTCAAAGAGAGAAGAAGGGCTGTGTCATTTAGGGGTTTACCTTAGTCAAACCCCATGTTAGTGTTTCCACTTCCACAATGGCAATGTCAATGATAAAAGATGAATGATAGGAAGGAATGATGAATCAACAAAGTGTTGCAACTCACCACCCTTCAACGGCTTCCTTGAAGGACTAAAGTCATACACATCACCTCAAGGTCTTGGATCTTTCTTGCTTGATTTGCTTGAATTGCTTGGAGACCTACAAAGGGTTAGTCTTCACAAACAATACTGAACATGCATAAACTCACATATGATTTGACATGATGTTTGGATCTTGAATTGCTGCAATAAAGCTCTGAAATGTTGCTCTTGAATGCTCTTGACTTGCTCTTGATAATGCTTGATCATATGTCATGCCCCCCGAAACTATAACATATTGAGATGAAATAATAATCAAAATACAAATATGAAGTGTTAAAATATGAAGTATTAAAATACAAATAACTAAATATCAAAAAATTAAAACAATAAAATAAATATAAATAAATGCAATCTAAAATATTATTATAATTATAATTATCATGGATAATAATGTAGTTATCAAAATAGAATAATTGGTATTATGTGTAATTATTAATATCTGAATATGATTATGTTTTAAATAAATAAATAATAATCAAAACATTAGTAAATGCCAATGCAGTGATTCCCATTATCATTAAAGCCAGTGATTCCTAACAAATCTATAATGCAGCGATTACTGCATTAAGTGATCCATTTAATATGGGCTTGTTAAGGCATCGATCAGCCAAGGATAGCAATCCAACAAGTCACACGTCCCAAGCAAGGGAGTGCAAAGAAAGGATATAACTTTCAAACCATATTGGGTATGTAAAGGAAATCATTCTCAAAGCAGAATATGATCATTAGGGAAAACGAGATAAGAAAGGATCAATCAGCAGATAAGAATACAGTGCCTTTATTATCTCATGTCTGCAGAAGTACAACTTAATATGATATAATGGATTTAGGAAAATAGGAAATAAGAGATCTGCTGGCAGCAAAGGATTCAGTTTGTATTGTAGGTGATATAGTTGTGATAGAATAATTAAAGGATATAATGGATTGTCAAATAGGATCAAGGTTTCATGCATATCATTACTCACATTCTATTATAGCATAATCATAATTCTTTATGTATTGCTGATTTGATTATTTGCAAGTCTGAATTTGATTAAATTACTATGTGTATATTGGCACCATGATAGAAGAAGGGAGATTACAAAAGGGAATAGCAATGGGGCACTCTCCTAGGTATGCCACCTCTATAATGGAGGACCAAGTGTCCTATAATGGAGAACCTATGTGTTCTATAATGGAGGACCAAGTGTCCTATAATCGAGAACCCATGGTGTTCTATAGTGGAGGACCAAGTGTCCTACAATGGAGCAACCTACATGTTCTATAATGGAGGACCCAGTGTCCTATAAAGGAGAACCTGTGTGTTCTATAATGGAGGACCAAGTGTCCTATAATGGAGAACCTGTGTGTTCTATAATGGAGGACCTCGTGTCCTATAATGGAGAACCTGTGTGTTCTATAATGGAGGACTCAGTGTCCTATAATGGAGAACCTATGTGTTCTATAATGGAGGACCCTGTGTCCTCTATAATGGAGAACCTATGTGTTCTATAATGGAGGACCGAGTGTCCTATAATGGAGGACCTAGTGTCCTATAAGGGAGAACC
>VDFB02209029.1:0-11743 GCA_007258455.2 Sequoia sempervirens | reverse complement strand
TCTATCATACATCCATGGCACTCCTAACAATAGATGGCACACACTCATAGGCACATCACACAAAATTTTATCTCTGTATGCACCTATATGAAATTCAACCCAAGTTTGTTCCTTGATCAACAAAGCATGCTCTCCATCCACCCAAGAAATAGAATAGGGTGACTCATGAGGTATCCTTTCTAATTGAAAAATTTCAACCATTTCTTGAGAGATAAAATTGTCTAAACTACCTAAATCAATCATCACAATACATACCTTACCTTGGCTCTTGTAGTTGGTCCCGAATATTGTATTCCTTTGTGCTGCTTCACCAATTTCTTTTGCCATGTTGACTTGACCTTCCATCTTGCTACCATTCTTGTATGAAATCTTCAACAAATTATCTTCAAGAATCTACTTGCTTGGATCTGATACCATTTGATGTAGAGATAGGGATGACATCAACCATCTTGTATCCTAATTTCTCACTTTGATCTTCAATGATCTTCAAAAACACAAAATGTCTCTTTAAGGAACCTTGTCACCCAATGGCTCAAATGCACCCTCAATGTTTCCAACCTTTTCCAAGACACCAAGAGGAATCTAACAATATCATGATAGAAAAATTCATAAGAGGATTGTAGCTTTGGAAGAGGCCATGCAGAAACATAGCATTGATCTTCCCAAACCTACTAAGGGACATGCCCTTACAGCTAGAGATTTGGATTCATCCAAGGTCAATTAGATAGTTGATTTGGGAGCCTCGCATCACATGACTCACTCATAGGATCTCCTTGCATATATTTTTGATAGCACTACTTCTCATATTTCAATAGAACTCTTCACATATTCTAGTTTTCGAGTCAGGTACAATGGAGTTGATAGAGGGAAGAACTAAGGATATTCTTTATGTTCCTGATATTTCAACTGATCTTTTATTTTACCATATTTGTCATATTGGTGATGGAAATATAGTTGATTTTTCACCACATGATGTATTTATTCAAAAACTACACCATCCAGAAAGAATTTTTGCTTCAGGCAAAGTAGATCATGGGCCTTGGTTTTATAGGTTTCATGGTTTTGAGTCATCTTGCAGAGCATTGCATATTTTCCATATTGACTCTTTGAGAAAAATTTGGCATGAGAGATTTGGACACCTCAATTATAGGTATCTTTAGTAGATCAATACTAAGAATATGGTACTTGGACTCCCTAAGGTGTCTTGCATAAAGGGTGTTTGTTGAGGTTGTGTACTTAGAAAGCATCATCAGGAACCCTTTCCAAAGGGTAAGTCTCATTGTTACACCATGTGTGTTATTACCTATTTACTATTACCTTGTTTGGTAAATTGCTTTCATAAATATGAATGTGTTATATATATATATATATATGAATTATGATGGAAATATGATGAATGAATGTTTGATTCAATTTAATGTTTTATAATGAAATTTTGTATATGAAATATGTGATTCATATGAATGTATTGATTCGGCTAATTACTGTTATGGTGAACTAAGTTAAATGCAAGAATAGGTTCAAACCTCTAGAAGAGAGGGGAAGTATCACTCAGGAGAAGAACTTGGTATGGTAACCTTTAATTCAACCTTATTGAGCATTCACACACTCATGGCCTAGTTGGTCTTAGTTAAGTCAAGTCAATTTGGGTAAAGGTTAAGTGATCTTCAGTTTTAATTGTGAATGTTTATATTGGTTTACAATATTGTTTTATGAATGTTTGGAATGAGGAATGTGATGAAGTCGTGATGTTAAGTTGAAGCCCTTCCTTGTGTGTTTATTGTTATATCGATGGGATATATGCATAAAATGTATATATATATATATGTACATGTCTACGGTGAACTCATACATGTTAGTGAATACATACATAAGCATATGTAGGTAGATGTACCTACACATGCTCATGGATGGATTACCCATATTTAATGGGAATACCGATTGGACTAAGGTGGCATATATATATATATGCACTTCATGTATATATGTCGATTGATGGTTATGAGTATGAGTGTTTTTATAGAGATATTAAAATAATATTATGTATATATATATGTGTGTGTGTGTGTATAAATTAATATAGTTACATATATATTAATATATATTTATATATAATTATTTATATATACGTAATGTTATTCTTTATATACTTATATATGTTGATAATCGATAATTAATGTATTTGTTAAACCTTGTGAAATAAGTATATATTAATATATATATGTTTGTATGTATATATATATATATATATCATGAAGAATATATATATAAATATACATATAACACACACATATATATATAATATAAATGAAAGTCATTTATGATACTTTCTAAGCGCAATATTTATAGTGCTATTTTTAAGTGAAGTGCTTAAATGAATATGGACACATATGATAATACATGGTGTAACCTTTGAAAACATAGTAACCAACACATAAACCAATAATAGACCAAGTCAACCAAAGTTTAGGAGGCATGTATGGATTTATCATTGTTGTGTATACATTGCAAAGAGAGATAAATGCAGTTTAAAGCAATAAGGAAACAATCTACCCACGCTATTCTTATGGGGTGCCAATTTATGAATGTGGCACCAATGTGGAAGAGAATGGAATACAAAAGAAGTCTATAAACTACCATAAGTTTGATAATGCAATATCTTAGCCTTGATACTCAGTCATGTGTGAAGGAATTTGATTTAGGAAACTTGCTTTTGAGCTTTCTATTCATTTGATTCAGTAAAAGAGTCTTGTTGTCCCTTATAACAAGTCGAATAGGCCATTTAAATGGAGAGGATTTTTATGTGTTGCAAACCTGTAAGTTAGCTTGGTGATTCATTGCATGAGGTTAGAAAGGTGGTAGAAATATTAATTTGTTTGTAGCCTTTGGTTGCTCACAATTTAGTATAAATAGAGGTGCTCATTCTACCAATTGCTACACTTATCAATCTGATTTCCTTGTATTATTCTGCTACAATTACTGTGCAAAGTGAGTTGAGATTTTGTGAGTTAGAGAGTTGTTTTGTTGAATTACTTTGGTATTGTTGAGATATTTAGTGAGAAGCTAGTATAGGATTTTAGATCATTCTTTGAGGAAGTGGCAAGCAAGCTTGAGACATTAATCTAGGAGGGAAAATTAATTGGTTGGAGCTTTAAACATGCATGTTGATTTTTGCTCCTTTCTTATTATATTGGAAAGATTGTTTACAATGATGCCATATTTGGAAAGATTGTCTTTTATGTGTGTTATGAAGCTTGTATTTCTTTTGAATGTTTCTTGTTTGTCTTTTGTATTGGGAAACCTTTCTGTTGGGTTTATACGTGTATAGATACATAGAATGTCAGTACTATACGTAGTATGAAAACACTCTAGGTGTGTAGCATAAGATAGAGTTTTTTTAAGATTCTTGTAGCAATGTCATTTAGATATAAGTTAATGGGAAGGTTATTCATGGGGTTAGGACAATCCACAAGAAAGGGGATAACCTTAGAATAGAATACTAATGGTCAATACAAATCGAGCAATTAAATGTGGTGAATAGATGACCTCACTCAAAGTTACCGGGTGATGGATATTTGGCCAAAGTAGTGTAGGTAGCCACTTTCTACACTATCAATTCACTATGTGATCCAATTTACATTCTAGGATGAGGTAATCATACATGAGGGAATAGACATTATGGTAGCTCTAGATATGTACGACACATCACTATGCTCAAGAAAGGCTATTTGAAGGATGAGGTTACCAAACCAATCTCTTCGTCAAAGGGAGGGCCATCTTTCCAAGTGGGTAGACATGTGGGGGATCACAATTAGTCCATGGTTGGGGAAAAGTGCTTAAGTGATGCTTCTCCTCATACAGTTGGCAGCCAAGATTTGGGAGGACATTATGGACCATTTATATTTCTAATTTTGGTAAGCTTGTTGAATCTATGTATGTAATCATGTGTCCATCTATATGGAAATTGTAAATGTGAAATGTTATCTTGAATATATTTATGTAAAGTTAAATCAATACTTATATCATTGAAATGATACTTTGATTATGTAATGGAAAAGTTTGGAAAAGGTTATGTTTCAAATGGTGCATTTATTATTGAATAAAAAAGAAAATTGCATTGTTCATTATATTAGATGCATAGACAATTTACATGTGGGAAAAACTTAGTAAAATTACTAGGTAGAAAAAAGGGCATGTTACACTCATCATGTTACAACCTTATTTGAAATGGTCCATAGTGACCTCAGTCATTTTCAACTCCTTCATTTTTAGTAGCCAAGTATGTACTAGCATTCATTGATAATTACGCTTGCCGCACTTGGGTGTACTTTCTTAAGCACAAAAGTGATGTCTGTAAGGAATCTACGGTAGAAGAGCAACTCCCTACACTAATCTTGAGAGGAGAATAATGCAAAAATTTACAGATCTTTACAATAGTTATAGAAACTTAAATAAAAATAAACATAAATACCAGGCATACCAAAACACATTGATTTACGTGGGAAAACCATTTCGGAAGAAAAAACCCACACTCTAAAATCCATCCAATATATTATTCAAAAATCATGAAGATTATAATATACTTGCAAAGCAAGCTTCTCACAGGAGTATCACAAACTAAAGATTCAAAGGCAACACGATTGTTATCAGACTTTCAAAATACATCACAATGCATAGTTGTAATACATTGACCTCATAAAATAGGGTTTCCTTCTAGGGAAAGGCAAGCCAAAAAAATATCCACCATCAATATCTAAGACCTAATGATGAATAATCCAAATTTATAATAATAAAATATACATAAAATGTTACTTTTGAGGGTGTTTCCCCAAAACCCTCGTCTGGTTGTACGGCCCCTAGACCCCTTTCCAGGGGGATGAGCCCCTCAGACCCTATAGGGGGGTACCCTCTGCACCACCCCCCCCTCACGCTCACCTATCAATAGTAAACCTTTTGTAATTTCAAGGTTGAGACACATTTTCCCAATAAATCTCCCACTTGTCAAACACCTTACAAGAGCAACGAGAGGGAGTATAAACATCATCTCTTAATTGCTAAGGGTTGAAAGGCCCAAAGACTCCAAACATCGTCTAAACTTCTTTGTGATCACAAGCTTAGTTAAAGAATCAACAACATTCATCAAACTCTCTACCTTAACCAGCTTCACCCTGTCATATTTAACCATATCTCTAACAAAATGATATTGTACAGCAATGTGCTTGGTCCTAGCATGAAATGTCGAGTTCTTAGCTAGACAAATCATACTCTAAATATCACAATAAATTTCCAATGTACCTTGTTTAACTCCAATATATTAACACAATCTCTCAAGCCAAATGGCTTCTTTACAAGCATGAGTATTTTTCATATACTCAACTTTTGTAGTGGACAAAGCAACCACAGCCTATCGCTTACTCATCCAACTAATTGGACCACCAAATAAAGTAAACACATAAGAATTGGTGGATCATCTTCTATCAAAATTATTTTCCCAGTTCGAATTCACATAACCATGAATATCAAGGGCAATATCATCTTCAATAAAAGTACTATGATAACATAGGGAATAATCTAAGGTAGCACATAAATATCTGAAGAATACTTTAACTGCTTCTAACTGAACTCTACCAGGATTAGACATATATCTAGAAAGAGCTACCATTTCTTAGGAAATGTATTTTATAGTGCAAACCATAGCATGCATCAAACATCTAACGCACTTGGGTGATCCCACATAGTGGTTTACAATTGTATTGATGAACAAAAATTTCTCGGGCACTCAAATAAAATTGGAGGTTTTGGCCTTAAGGTGCATCTAACGCGCCGATCCGGGCAGAAGAAATTTTCAAGTAGGGAGTTTGGCTAGGGGGCACATCTATTAAAAGATAAGCGTGGTGTCCTAAGATGAGCTCAATGAGAATAGAAATATCATGTGGAACAAAAGGGTAAAAGCTCATTTGATTTTGATTTTCAGTACGAATACAAACCGTGAAAGCGTGGCCTATCAATCCTTTAGACTTTCGGAATTTGAAGCTAGAGGTGTCAAAAGTTACCACAGGGATAACTGGCTTGTGGCAGCCAAGCGTTCATAGCGACGTTGCTTTTTGATCCTTCGATGTCGGCTCTTCCTATCATTGTGAAGCAGAATTCACCAAGTGTTGGATTGTTCACCCACCAATAGGGAACGTGAGCTGGGTTTAGACCGTCGTGAGACAGGTTAGTTTTACCCTACTAATGATCTGCGCCACGATAGTAATTCAACTTAGTATGAGAGGAACCATTTGGAGATTCCACGAATTTTAGTGTCACTCTTGGTTGAAAGCTAGTGGAGAGCGAGAAGCTCTACCGATGTCCGGATTAGCAATTTGGATGCCTCTAAGTCAAAATCCACACTAAATAATAACACATCACAGTTTGCATCGTGACCCATAATAGAAGTGCTCTTGCACCCAGAAATTTAATCATTAGCTATCTCCTAATCGGCTGTGAGTTTAATTAGAACAACCTTGGATACTTGAGTTTCAAGTAGGGGTTGGCTAGAACCCCTTAAAGGGTTATTTAAAGGATTCTAGTGACTTTCCCCTTTAATAGTTTTTTCTTCTTTTAATGTTATTAATGGGTTAAGTTAGAAGGAGGGATTTGTACAGGAGCCTTTTCCATCTCCCCCCTCCATGTGTAGATTTTTGCAAAATCCTTTCCAAAACTTGGGTTGAAGGTAGAAAATGGAATCAACTTCCATGATTTAACTAGAGGGATTGCATACCCACATGAAAAAAGAAATATCCATCAAATTATAATTTTCGCCTGTTTGGTTTTCTTATATTTTTTTTTTTAGCTTAATTAAACATAGGTTCTTCCTTTGAAAATCAAAGCTCTTTGTTTTGCACATGTGGAAAAATAGTAGATTATCAAAAAAATTAAAAATATCATACGATCTTGATGTCCTTGATCAACAAAAAATTGAATTCGATACATACAAAAAGCTATATGTTAGCAGAAATAAACCTATGTCTAGAATTGTAGTTGGTTTGACTTCAAAACTTAATTAAGAAAAAAAATATTCAATAAAACACTATGAAACCAAATCCATGCCCTAGATATCATAGTTACAAATCTAAATTTGAAAAAAATAGAATTTTATCCTTCATAGAAAAAAGTTATGTGTAAGCAAGTACACATCACTCTGTAAAAATGGTGTTTACTGTTAAAAACTAATTTTCGAAGGAGATGGAAAAAGAAATGCAATTTAATTCCAAAAAAAACTAAAAAATTTAGAATATATAGAAGAAGAAAAAAATCACAAATCACTAGTTTGCATCATCTTCAAATTCATCATGGTTTAGTAGCTATAGGTGCCCGAAAGTGAAGATTTAGTTAAAAAAAATAGTTCAATGTCAAGTTTGGCCAAAAAGTGTAAACCAATATTGTGGGATCACCCACTTTGGTAAGGTACTCTGATCATGTCTTCCATATTCAATGGGGATTTTGGATAATCTAAAATAGATAAATTTGTTCAATCTCAAAAAGGAACGCACAATAGTCTACAATACTACATGTTAAACCTTTGTAAAATTGAATTGATATACTTACTTTGCACCAAGATCTTTCATTTCAAATTTAGTTGCAAGTTGATACTTTAGTTCTAAAATCATACCTTTCCCTTTCACTAGGTAGTGCTCTAGTTGTGCCATATAAATATCCTCCTCCAAGTCACCATGAAGGAAAGCAGTTTTCACATCCATTTACTCAACCTCTAAATCATAAGCAGGAGCAATAGAAAGCAAAAATATAATGGATGTTATTTTTGTAACTGGAGAAAATATCTCACCATGAGCAATACCCAAGCAACTTGAGAGTAACATTTTACAACCAACCTTTATACTTCTCAATACCTCAATCTAAACCAATATTTTTATTGAACACCCATTTGCAACCAACAGGTTTGTATCCTTCAAACAATGGTACAAGATCCCATATATCATTATTTTTCAAGGTTGTCATTTCTTCATCCATAGAAATATTCTAGGATTTTGCATCATTCATACCTAATACTTCTTCTATTGATCTAGGTTCATCCATGGTAGTATCTCCAATCATCAGGTGAATACCTTTCAAGTGGTTGTCTATGCCTTGTAGACAAATGAACAAGATGAGTTGGAGGTTCTTCCTCCTCTTCTAAAGATTTAGAGCTAGATGAGATCTCCTCAACTTCTTGTCTATCCAAAGGTCTCGATTCAAATTTTTCAAGTGTAGAGGGATGCTGAATCACATATTCCTGTTTAGTTTTCTATGGTTGCATTATAATAGAAGGCTTAGTTTCTCTCAAAATAACACTTCTACTATATATTACCTTATGTGCAACAAGATCCCAAAGCTTGTATCCTTTCACACCATAATTATATCTGATGAAGATGCATTACATATCCTTGTTCTCCAACTTTTTTCAATTCTCCTTTGGCACATGTGCATATGTCTCGAAACCAAAAAAACTAAGATGTCTTAATCAATGTTTGTGACCCGACCATGCCTCTATAGGAATCTTATCAACAAGAGTTGATGTAAGAGAATTTTTAATCAAGTAACAAGTAGTAGCAATAGCTTCAGCCCAAAACCTTTATTCTAGACTAGCACCACTCAACATACTCCTAGCCTTCTCCATCAATGTCTTATTCATTCTCTATGCAACTTCATTCTATTGTGGAGATTACGGAGTTAGCTTTTTTCTGTAAATACCCCAATCTTTACAAAACCTATCAAAATCATTAGAGAAATTTTTAAGTGTCATTATCAGTCCTCAAGCATTTTATGTTATTTCTAGTTTTCAACTCAACCATTGCTTTAAATATTGTAAATCGGATGAAAACTTCAAATTTATTCTTTAGAAAATCTACCCATGTCCTACTAAAATCATCAATAAATGAAACATAATATGTGAATTTTCCTATTCAAGGAACTTCTACAAGACCAAACACGTCAGAATGAGTAAGATTCAATATACCACAAGATTTATGACAACTCGAGTAAAACTAAACATGATTTTATTTTCCTTAAATTTAATGCTCACATAAATCAAATTCAAGATTACAATCATAAAACACTTCAACAAGTTTTTTATTTTTCAAGGTCCTTAGACCCTTTTCTCCAATGTTGCCAAGTCTCTAGTGCCATAACATAGCTTTCTTTGCAAGTAACTATGATTCAGAAGAACAAGCACCCTTGGATACCTAGAAGTCATGACCATCCATTGAAGATGAAACCCTCACCTCTTTCAATGAAGTAGCCATAGAATCTTTTTCATAGAAGTACTATTTCACTCAACAATGTATGCATCAAGCTTATACAACGTATCATTTTTGACACCTTTAGCAATCATTATAGCACCTATAATCATCTTGAATCTTGCATCAGAAAAGACTACCTACACACTTGCATCTATTAGTTTGCTCGTAGATAATAAATTTTGTGCTAATCTAGGGATATGCAACACACCATTAATCCCTTTTATTCTACCATTAGGAATCATAATTCTAACTTTACCACGGCCAAAAATATTTAAACAAGAATCATCACCCAAGTACACCTTACCTCTATCAAATTATTCATATTCAGAAAACCAATATCTATTAGAGGTCATATGGAAAGATGCATCTAAGTCAATTAACCATGCATCATTACTTGCATGATTTGCTAAAGCTACAATGAATGCATTTTCATCTTCCTTCTTGGAATCATAATCAAAACCATATCTCTTCTTCTTCTTCTTCTTGTCTTCTTTTCCATACTTACGAATCTCTCCAAGCTTACCACAATTTCAACAAATAATTTTGGACTTTCCAAGAGATTTGGATCTCCCCTTGGACATCGATTTATCAAGCTTCTCATTCTACTTTCCTTTTTCCTTAGGTCTTGAATGAACATTTAGGGCCTCCTTGGTACTGATAGATACCTTTTTCATCTCTTTAGAAAGTAAAGAACAGACCACATCTTCAATCTTCAAGATAACATAATTACTCCCATATCCATAACAAGAGAATCCCATCAATCAAGAAAAGAACACAACAAGATTTGACATTTCTCCTCATCCATTTTGACACCAATTGATGTCAACTGAGCCACCAACATATTGAATGCCTCCAAGTGGTATGTAATTCATCTACCCTTTTCTATTCTCAAGGAATACAATTTCTTCCTCAAGAAAATCTTATTCACTAAATAGTTAGCTTGATACATCTCACCAAGTTTCTTCCATTTAGTTTATGTGTAGAGGTCTCTTCATGGAAATTGATTAAAACATAGTTTTTCAAGCATAATCTAATTAGACCTTTGGCTTTACGGTCCATAACATCATATTGAACAGCCAAATTAGGATCTATAGGCCTTGAAACATTCTGATGAACAGGAATCCAAATATCTCGATATATTAATAGATCCTCCATCTTCAACTTCCACGTCTCAAAATTATTTGCAAAAAAATTATCCACCTTTATTCTCTCTGATGAACTTTCCATCTGAAAATTCCGACAACAAGATTAAAAAGTATCTTTTGCACAAGCTCCCACTTAAATCTAGATTAGTTCAAAAAACCCAACAACCCGCGGCTAAAACCAAAGGTGATCAGGCTTTGATACCACTTGTTAGGAAGCTAAGGTAATAGAACAACTTTCTACACTAATCTTGAGAGGAGAATAATGTAAAACTTTAAATATCTTTATAAAATGTATAGAAACTTAAACAAAAATTAACATAAATATCATGCATACCACAACACAATGATTCACGTGGGGAAAATCCTTTTGAGAGAAAAAACCCACTCTAAAATCCACCCAATGTTTTCTTCAGAACTCGTGAAGATTACAAAATACTTGTAAAGCAAGCTTCTCGTAGGACTATCACAAACTAGAGATCTAGAGGCAACATAACTGCTATCTAACTTTTACAATACATCAAAATGTGCATTTGTAATATAATTCCCTCATAAAAAAGGGTTTCCTTCTATGGTAAGGCAAGCCATCAAAATAATCGTCGTTGAATCTGAGACTTAATGATGAATTGTCCAAATTTGCAATCATAAAATATACATAAAATATAAATTTCAAGGGTGCTACTCCCAAACCCCCACAAGGGCATGCAGCACTTAGACCCTACAGGGGGGTACTTTCCTTTAATGTGTTTTTTATTTTTTTAATGTTATTAAAGAGGGTTTCTTTGGAAACCCCCCTCTTTTGCCCTTCTCCCCCTCCATGTGCAATTTTTTGCAAAAATTTTCCTTTTGAAGCTCAATTTTGAAGATGAAAATGGAATCAACTTCATAGACCCAACTGGAGGATTATAGTCCTTGAAACGAGTCATCCATCAAGTATAATTTTCATATATTTTGGTTTTCTTATGTTTTTTTAGTTTAATTAAACATAGGTTTTTCACTGAAAATCAAGCTCTCTATTCTGCACATGTGGAAAAATAGAAGATTATCAAAAAAAATCAAAAAAATATATATGCCCTTGATATTGATGTCCTTGATCCAACAAAAAAAATTGAATTTTGATACATACGAAAAAATTTGTGTTAGCAAGTAAACCTATGTCTAAATTGTAATTGGTTTGACTTCAAACTTAATTAAGAAAAAAATATTCAATAAAATACTGTGAAACCAAATCCATGCCCTAGATATCGTAGTTATAAATCTAAATTTGAAAAAAATAGAATTTTATCCTTCATAGAAAAAAAGTTGTGTTAGCAAGTACAC
>VDFB02209028.1:0-10408 GCA_007258455.2 Sequoia sempervirens | reverse complement strand
CTCCACTAAAATGCAAAGGATGAGGGATTATTTAGCATCTATTATAAACTCTCAGCCATTAACCTGAAACACATATTTTTATTTTGTATTCTATGTCCATTTCTCAAATAGAGGAAAGAAGACATAATGAAAGTTGAATTTATCTAAAATTGTAGTGTTACTAATATTCCACGTCTCCTCTAATTTTGTTCTATACTTAATAATATAATATCAGTATTTCCAGTAAACGCATTCTTCATAATGTTACAAACAACCATCTAAAGGGAGGCCTTTCCATTCTAAATTTTGAAGGTCTTCATTGATGACAAACTTTAGGGAATATTACAAACAACCATCTAAAGGGAGGCCTTTCCATCCTAATCAAAAAAATAGATTGACTAAGAACCCATACTATTGTCTGTCAATCAGTTTCCAGCATTTCTCCCCAAAGGCTACATACCACACTGCATACCCAAAGTATCGAAATCTCTCTCGCTGCGACATTTCCTAGCATAGCTTCTATTTATAGAATATATCACCACCAAATCCAATTTCCTGCCTATAAATATTCCACAAGGGTGAAAGTGATTCATGACTAATGGCCGTTGTGGAGGGTTTTAGTCAGTCTCTTCATTAAGATAAATCCCAAAAGGATTAATCAGTCAGCAAGGAATTTCTATCAATCAATGGCTCAAAAGTAACAAAAACAAGAAAACCTCCAATAGTCAACCTGATCAAATGTGAATTTTATTGTGAAACGTCGTGTCATGGTTGCAGGCATTACAGCAACGCATACTTTGCAAAGTGGAAGACTTGAAACTCAAGGAAATGAACATTCAGAAGTTCAATTTTTGTCCATGTTGTTGTTTCGCTTGCATGTAATGATGAGCATATTTGAAAGCTATTGCTCCCATATTAAGAGAGACAACAGAAAGAAGAGATCAACATATCAAAATACCAGGAAATTTTTATAGCTCATAAAGGTCTTTGCTTCTTATGAAGAATAGACCCAAGTCTGTAATGGAATTATAGTGCAATTTTTTTCACTCAATTCCAATTTTTTATTGCAATTCAAAGTCGTGTTGGGAAATTGTGTGCTATTGAGAAAAAACTTTGTATTCCAATTCTTCTTCAAGAAGTGTAATGATTGATCTAGAAGTGTTGTTTGATATCTATTATTTTGTGACATTGAAGGTTAATCATGCAGAATCTTGAAAATATTTGAAGGTTGAACTTGAGACAAACAAGATGCTTTAAATCCAAATTATTCTAAGCAATGAAATACTTGTGACTTTGATTCTTAACATAAAATTTAGAGTATTTACTGCAATATGTCTACCTTTGATGAGGGTCAAGGTTTGGTGAAAAAGAGATCCATTGAAAATATTTTCCTGTATGTTCAGTGCTATGAAGTTTAGGCTTCTTCCTAATCCTTGATGCCACCATCAAGCTAAAACTTGTGTGATATATTTAGTATCAATTTTCGTAATAGTGATTGAGAATTTTTCTAAATGTAATTGTGTGGTAATTTCAATATCAAATATTTTTTTTAATAGAATTGTGTAGTGTTTTGTATTAATATTTATAAATTATATTTTATCATTAAGATGAGGAAAAATTCAGTAGATTAATATAAATTAACGTTTCAAGAAAGATTTATCTCTAGTTAATTATATAGATTATTAAAAGATAGATAAGCTAGTTATTTACCATTGGCAGAGTAAGGATATGAAAAAAATTCCTCTGGGCCATAGCAATAAAATGTGTTTTGATGATTTATCTATAAAATGTGTTAACAAACTCTTCTCTATAAAATATTGTGTGTATTGTGACTTCAATACGGTAGATTAATTTCATGCAGGAAGGTGTGTGTTTACTTATCTTTTTTTTTTGTTGCCTTCAAAGATTTTTAATTGCTATGTGGGTACTTTTTATGAACACTTCAAAACTTTTATGTAATGATTTTATTTTAGATATTTTATTTATTTTTTCCCTACCTTTTTAACTATAGAGATAAAAATTTAGCTAAGATTTGAATATATCTTATTATATAAAAAATTATCAGAAATAATTTTGACATTTTTTTATTAATTTTTGAATTGAAAAATCTTTTAAATTATTGTGAATGATATATAATATTAATAAGTAATACTTTCGTTGCTCGGAGTGTTGAATCATACTTTTGTTGCTCTCATTCCGAAGAAAAAAGAAGCTAAATGCATGGGGGATTACAGGCCAATCTCCTTATGCAATACGTTTTACAAGATTATCTCCAAGGTAATAGCGAGCAGACTCAAATTGGTGATCAATAGGATTATCTCTGAGGAGTAGAGCGGCTTTATCTCGGGCAGGTCCATCGTGGAAGGGATAATTGTGGCCCATGAAATGATTCATTTGGCAAGGAAACTATGAATTCCAAGCATGGTTCTAAAATTAGACATCCTAAAAGCCCATGATCGAGTAGACAGGCAATTCCTGTTATATGTTCTGGGTAGGTTTGGCTTTAACAAAAATATTATGGCATGGATTAGCAATTGTATCACCTCCCTCAGGTTTTCAATTACGATCAACGGTGTGGCCCAAGGCTTCATCAGTTATTCCCGAGGCTTAAGACAAGGGGACCCCCTCTTTCCGTTCCTATTTATCATTATGGCAGAGGCCCTAGGAAAAATGGGATGTTGGTGGGATTGAATTTTCCTTGGAAGGTATTGAGGTTCTAAGGGTGGGAGCTAGCACTCACCAACAGTTCGTGGATGACACCATTTTATTTGGACAAGCCACAAGAATGGAGGCGAGGAAGATTAAGCAAATTTTGGATGACTATAGCAGTGCCTCAGGGAAGGTTATCAACTGGAGGAAATCAGAAGTCTTTTTCCTAAATGTCCAGCCTAGCCTCCAATGTATCCTAGCACGAATCCTGGGAGTGAGACCTGCCAACCTTCCTGGTCAATTTCTTGGAATGCCTCTATTTGTCAGGGTCAATTGAATTGGTTATTGGGAAAGGCTTGCAGATAACTGTAGGAAGAAGATGGAGTTGTGGAAAGGAAAATGGCTCTCTTCTATAGGTAGGTTACTTATGGTAAAGGTTGTGTTGTCTGCCATCCCAATCTACTCGATGTCTTGTATGAAGATTCCTAAGAGTATCTCTACCCAGCTCAACCAAATTATGTAGAAGTTCTTTTGGAATGGGCCAGAAGAAGCAAATAAGATTCCACTGTTAGCTTGGGATAAGGGTGCAAACCCCAACTGGCAGGAGGGGTAGGCATTCGGCAACTGAAGATCATGAATCAAGCGCTTGGTGCTAAATTAGTATGGAAAATGTACACAGGTAACCAAAAGTGGGTAAGAATTCTGAGGAGAAAGTATTTGGACTTGGATGATCCGGTTAGCATAATTAGAGTACTTGATTCGCCAAAGGGCTCGGCCATTTGGAACTTCATCTGTGAAAGCAAAGATATCATTACGAAGCATGTCACGTGGGAAGTTCACAACAGACATAATGCCTCTTTCTGGAACGATTCCTGGGAAGGTTTTCCCAAGATGGGAGATGTGGCTCATTTATAAGAAATTAAGGCAGTAGCAGATAGAGTTTGGGGTCTAAAAGTCTGTGACTACGGCAGGAAGGTTTGGAGAAATGGGGTGCAGTAGTGGACCTGGAAAGGCCCTGGCGAGCTCGATGCCCCAGAAGATCAAAAACTGGCCCTTGCATGCTACTAAAGGAAAGAATGATATCGGGTGGTGATGGGGAAGACACTTCGAGATGGGAAGCCTCAACAGATGGGGAGTATAAGGTTAAGATTGGTTACAAGCTTAAAGAAAGGATGGAGTCAATGCAGAATTGGCCAAATGCACTCTTTTGGGGTAAGCATGTTTTTCCCAAGGCTGAGGTTTTCACCTGGCTGGCATCACAAAAGAAAATCCTTACACAGACAGATTGGCAATGTTGGGCTTCAAGGGCCCTAACAGATGCATTATGTGTAAGTAGCAAGTGGAAACTGTGTCCCATCTACTGCTCTTGTGCCTATATGTTGAGTACTATTGGAAGATCATAATGGTGCTCTTAGGGTTCCAAACCCCACTCCTATAGAACCTGGGGAACTGGTTGTTAGCATGGCTAAGAAAAACCTTCAAAGGTATTTTTAGCAGTATCTGGAAAGTAGTGCCATCCACGATCTCTTGGGAACTCTGGAAGGAAAGGAACAAGAGAGTTTTTAAAGAGCAATCCCTAGGTAGGGAGGTGATGTCACGGCATATGGTTGGGGCAGTGGTGGAGCTCGTTAATTCAGCCGCCAAGAGGTTAAGCTTTCTGAAGAACGTTTTCTCTAATAGGGATATTGAGCTCTCCAATAGAATTGCAGGTTTGTGCATCCCTCTTGTGATTGGAGTCTCGAACGCTATTTCAAAATCTGAAATCAGAAGGAAGACAGTGTGGCAAAAGCCAGCAGAAGGCTGGATAAAAATAAACTTCGACGGGGCCTCTAGTGGTAATCCGAGTGCGGCAGGTATTGGTTGTGTGGCAAGAAATTCTGAAGGAGTTGTGATCATGCAAAAGGCGGAATTCATTGGCCACTCCATGAATAACATGGTGGAATTTTAGGTTGCTTTGTGTGGGCTTGAGTTGGGGAAATCCTCGGGGACAACAAAGCTACATTTGGAAGGGGACTCACTTATTATAATGAATGCCACCAAGAATAATTCTTCCCCCAATTGGCTATTGCGTAGATAGCTCCCGCCAATCAGAAGCCTTATCCTTACCTTCAAAGACTTCCAAATTAGCCACACCTATTGCGAAGGTAACTCGGAGGCGGATAGGTTGGCAAAAGAGGCGGTTGAAGGAGTAAGGAGGATTCGCGCCAATGCCAGCTAGGCAGGGTCCAAGTGTGTAGTCTCAATGACAAAGGGGATCCTATCGGCAAGACAACAATCGTCGGAATAACTCATATCGATCCATCATGTGTCTTACTGATCAAAGCACAAGGAGATGTGTCGGCAAGACAAGATCCATTAGTATAATGTCCCGGAGCATTCATCCAATCTTGTCAATAATGCAAGGGAGGTTTATGTTGTTGCTATCGAGTTGAAGTCATGGAGTCCTGCCGACCCCCAAAGTCACAGTGATAAGTTGCATCGACGAGAGTCATAGCGATACACTTGAAACTAAAAGGATAACTATCAGAGAGACTCAAAACGTTGGGGAGACTACAGGACATCATAGTGGGTGTCAAATGAATGTTGGAAAAAGCTCAAATCAAAGGATCGCCCGGCTATGTTTCTGGCGCTTGCGCTCTACATAGGGTAGGCGAAACAAAAGGCGGGGGGCTAGTCCAATTCTGAGGTTTTCGATCATCTCTATAGTGGTTCCTGATGATTTGGAGGTGCGGGGTGGGGATATTGATAGAAATTGGATTTCCTGCTGTGGATGGCTGCCATCCTCCCTCCCATGACTAAAGTGGAGCTGGGGAACTATATGGAACGTAAAGGGTTCAAGGTGGAGAGTGACAGAGCCAGTGAGCAAGTTGAAACTGCTTTGGTGGATTCAATGTTTCCAGACACGGGCGAGGATTGGTAGGAGGAGGATGGACGAGAGTAGAGGATATTGCAAAAATCCCTACTCACAGGAGGTGTAAGCTGGAGTGTCCAGTCAAAGCTCGAGTGGCCCATGCAAGGCAATGAGAGAGGAGAAGGTGTAGTAGGGCTCTGGGCGTGTGGTAATGAGCCCCTACATTCATGCTTGCTTTAGGAAGTGTGGAAGCTGAACAAGGGGAATTCTTGATCCCTCCATTGTTGAATCAGTCTCTGGTTAGTCTTGGGTACAATCTAGTGTTCTGGGTGGGTAAAAAGTCTAATTGATAGTAGTGTAGTCGGGCGGTTTTGATGGTTTGCCACAACATTTTGGTTTAATTTGGGTCCTTATGCAAACATATGTACTCAAACTATAAATCTTGCTATTCTTTGGCTATAATATAATGGGTGTTGGTTCTATGGGTCGCAAAACCACAATGGTGGTTTACAAATTTTATGAGGAAGGAAATTTCATTTTTCTTCATTTCCCCAAACTCAAGGGGTTTAGTCGAATTCAACGGTTCGGCCAAACCACCTTATACGTTTGACCAAACCCACAAACCCTAAACAAAAATAATAATATTTTAAGGGGTTCAGTTGAACATGGGTTCGATCAAACCCCCTCAAATAAGACATAAAAAAAAACATGAACTTGTCACTGTCATTTTTTCTTTTTTCTGTTTTCCTTGTGCTTGTGCATGAAGCGAATGGCGAACGTGATCTGCAAACAGAAAACAAACTCAACTTCATCTCTCCTACGAACACAAACTCAACTTCATCTCTCCAAAGTTGATCAACCCAACTTGCATATCAAGCACTAGGTTTGTCAAATTCAAATTTTGTAGAGTTCAAAATGCATTTGTTTGCTAAATTTTGAAACCCTAAATGTGAAAGTTTTCAAATTTGTTGAATTGAAACTACATTTTTTTGAAAGTTTCTAAAGCCTTTCAACATACACTATTTCTATGATACATTTCTACTATGTCAAAAAATGAACATGCCCTGTCTATGCTTCCACATTTTGCATACATTTCTACTAGGGCACCTCCAATTTATTTGTGGCATTATATCAAACAGTTCATTAAAAAAATTATTTGAGGCATTATATCAAACAATTCATGGTAATTTTTGATGGAATATGATAGAAATAGTGTTTCCATTGTATGCACCCTATATCAAACAATTCATTAACAAATTTATTTGAGGCATTATATCGTCAGCTCGTGGTAATTTTTGATGGAGTATGATAGAAATAGTAGTTTCAACTGTATGCAATCTCTTAAGTACTGCACCACCCATTAACAAATTTATTTGAGGATTATATCAAAACACTATTGCTGGAAATTTATTTGAGACATTATATCAAAACACTATTTCTATCATACTCACAAAACATTATTGAAATTCTATTTGAGGCATTATATCAAAATTGTACCATTAACCAATTTATTTGGAGAAATTATATCAACAGTTCAAGATAAGTAAAAGTTTTAGGGGTGCATACAATGGAAACTGATAAATTCTTCTATATTTTTCCCTTTGAGTCTTAAGTGACATTACTCCAAAAATGGTTGGTGAACTAAAATGTATGAATCAAAGAATAAATTTAGAGGAAAGAAACTAGATTGGTTTTGAATGGAAATGTATAATAAAATAGTTCCCATTAGCATTAGAAGGAATGAAGGTATTATTACATTTTCTAGTATTAGGAAAATATAAAAATATGTCCACTCTACTATATATATATTTAAAACTAATCTTCATATATCCATGTTAAAACTATTAAAAATTAAATTACATAAATCAATTTTAAATTTGTACAAAGAAATAAATGACTTTGACTAAGAGCGAATGTTTAAAATATAGCTATCCTCTTTGCAAAATCCAATTTGATTTGAGATATTTATGGACAAAAATATGGATGAGCATGAGGTAAGTAAGAAAGAATAACCTTAATTTATATTTTCCCTCATCAAATAATTTCATGTTTAAAGAGTTTCTTAAGGCATATCCAATTATAAAAAACTATTATATACTTGAACATATAACTATATTAAAGTATATCATGAATAAATTGAAAGGATAAAGAGTAAATCACTAAAAACACATACATAAATCATAGAAGTAAATTGATTAATATAAGGAGATTCAAGTGGTTGGATAATTGTTTCCAAGGAGTGGAAGAGGTTAAGAAGGAACCATCAAATAAATATAATATTTTAAATACTTTAAAAGAAAAATACATTTCTCCCTACTCTAAATTCAAATGGTATTCCTTCTAAGATGATAATAATTGAAAAAGAAGAAAATAATCATTATGAAGATCAAGTACCATTGATAAGTTTTAAAAGATCAAATAAAATATTCAACAACAAAAGAAAAAAGAGAAAATAGTTAATGCTAAAGAAACAACTACAACCAAGCTACTATGTTAATAAATTATCCTCTTATGTAGTCTTCATTTCCCTATAAATTGTGGCCTCCTTGTACAAATTAGCTATTGATCACCATAGTGAAACAAATTTAACATTTTGAAATGGTTAAACATTATTATTATTTTTATTTGTATAAGTATAATTATTATGGGTTCATTTCTCCTCTCCTAATCTTCCTAATAAGGTTCTATTTTACAAGCCTCATATAAATGTTAGGGTTCTAACTTCTAAAAATTTAATAGTGTCAACTTAATCTCATTAGACAATGCTCCCCTAGTATTAATGGGGCCAACTTTTTATCTATCAAACTCGGCTATGTTTACATTGAATAAGAATTTGATACCTTTATCCTGATACTTGAACTAAGATATCTTGGCTCTAATTTTAGTCCTTTTATCTAAAAATTATTGGTGACATATCCATTCGTGTTTAGTTTTAATAATTTATTATTGCAATTAATTATTACAAGGAGATTCTTGAAGCTTGTATTCCATCCCCACCATTTTTATTCTAAATATTTGACATTTTCTTTCAACTTAAAGTCTAAATTTTATCCTTAATGCTATACATACTTTTCTAGGATAACACATATTCATTATATTTCACTAAATGTGTTCAGGCATAGAAGAAAAACCTTCAATATATCTTTAAGATAACTTTGATACCATCAAGATAATCCCACCTTTCATTGCATTAATATCAAGGTTAACTAACCCTTCCTCTTTACATGCTTTTCAATTAGAGTAGCCTCTAGTAAAAATAGAAACATTAATAGTGTGGTTATCAAAGAGTGTCTAGGGATGCACACATCACTATTATTAATAAATTATAAGATTGTAAGAAATGTTTATGGAAGAAATAACTATCTAATATAGAATATAATGTATTAGTACATATCTAACTATTACATATTTTAAATAAAGCCCCTTTAAAATCTATCTTATTGCCATTTAATGAGTCAACTAGGTTCAAAATTATTTTCATCTTATTCCCCCAAAATTCATCACCTTTACAACAAAACTTGATTTCATCTAATTTATCTAATTTATTCCCTCAAATCACATTAAAATCACCACCTTAAACTCTAAGAAATATTTGGTAACTTATTTATTTTATCTTCATTTAGAAAGGGGTGTGAAGGGGATTTAGAACCTTTTAAAGTTTCTTTCAAAATAACTAGGAAGATTTTATTCATTGCCTTTCTTGTTGCTTTTAGGATTAGTGTTATGAATTTTGTGCCTTCATTCTTAAAAATTCTTATATCAACTCATTTAGCATTTCCATGATCTTTTTATATGGGAAAGGTCAACATACAATGAGGTAGACACTTTCCATTTTTTTTATTCCTTAATTAGTTCTTTCTAGGGAAATCCTTTTAGTCTTTTCTGAAATTTTACAAAAAAATATGATAAATGTGTGGATTATTTTTCTTCCACTCTATAAATTTTGATGTGCTTTGATATATAATTGAGATGATTCACTCATAATGTAATGATAAAAATTAGCATATAAGGAAAGAAATAAGAATATTATTTTTATTTTAACTAAAGAAATTGTGTGTACTCTATCTTGAAATTACTAATTAATTTTGAATTATATACTTATAATTTAAAATAAGAGCATCCTTTGTAACATGGAATATAGATAGGTTAATTTTAATGAAATAAAATATGTTTTTATATTAAGAAAAATTTACAAATATATGGAACTAATACATTGAGAAATTGACTAAGATGTAACTCTGTATGAGAATTAAGATGCTCGAATAATTTATATATCTTCTTTCAATAATTAACATTAGAAATTAATACTTGGCTCATATTGTATACCCACTCCCAATGGTCTTGGAATGGATGATTTATGGAGAAGGATTTCGTGCGTCTATGTTCTGTGGACCCTCAAAGGCATGATATATATAACACACGAACTTCTTATTTATGAAATTTGGTCTTTAGTTGTTGCTTCTAGTATGAATGTTATCTATAAGGTGGAATTTCAGTTGAGACTCTCGTAATCTTCCATTGCTGGTTTCTAGTGTGATTATACACAATATGCCAAACTCAGATAATTTCTAATGTTAATTCAAAAAGAAGGTTTTGTTTCATAAGAAGAGACCTATGTTCACATATTCCAAGCGCATGTTATTATCCACAATGCATGACACTTCTTCACATCTCTACCAAGTTCTAAACAGATACAGATCTACCATTTCCATGGAGGAGATTGATGATTTAAAAAGAAAATATCATGCCATTTCTTTCTTGAGAAGTCATGTTTGCATTCATGATTTGCAACTTCCATCTTCATCCAAAAATAAATTTTGTTATCATTATGTGCCTGATATTAAAACAAATCAAAACCTTCATTTGAGCATGATCTCCAACACAAAGGTAAACTAGTGGAAACAAAAGAAAGCTCGGTTAATGGCTTTC
>VDFB02209027.1:0-14337 GCA_007258455.2 Sequoia sempervirens | reverse complement strand
ATGAAATAAACATCCCACATCTTGAACATAGACCACATATTAGATTTAGTTATCAAATGCCTCTATCAATATGATTCATCTATCTATAAGGAACCATTATTACAAAAGGGGTGTATGAAAATTGTGATATAGCCTATAATATTGTTTAATAACATATATAATATTCAAATTCAACATTCAGCTAAAACTAAAAAAAAACCACATATATAGTTTCCTTGAATATATTATATGATATCCAATTCCATAATGAAATGGTTGACATAATGCAATTTAACTAGCACCTTCTAATCAACTAGCTTAACTGACACACTCTAAGTGATGATTGCTTAGGTGGTCGGGCCATGTGGGGTCCTCTTAAATTGTACCTTCTTACTTGTTTCAGTGGACCATTTTTAAATTTGGAAATTATTCACATAAGGATTTTATTTACCATTTCCACCATTATGCCACAGTGGGAGCTAGAAAATATACAGTCGGCCACTATGATGGAAACGAGTATGCTTTGCAGAATGTATAGAATTGCCATGCAGAAGCAAGCATTTGGAAGGAAAATTGGATCGTTTCTCTATCTGCAAAACTCACTGCCATCCTCAATGGTTGTCCACTACCTAGGTTTGATGCAAAGGGTTCTTAATCCCACACATGTTGGGTGAGAAAATCAAGAGAGGAGATTATAAGTAGAATCAAGGGAGAAGAATATTATAAGTAGAGGCTTCAAACTTGTAGGAATTACATTTTTATTATAATATGTAATTGTAAAATCTAAATTTAAATTAAATGAATTATAAAATCCATCATATTCATAGTTGGGTTTATTTCTATTTTATATAAACATAAAAGGTGAAAATTAATTTGAAAAATATTGATATAATTTTTTTTATATAATTATAAGATGAAAATAATGTAATAAAGACTTTTTTTCTTTTAATTTTTTATATATATTTAAATATCTATATTTAATAAAGTGTTATTTTATTTTATATACTTAAAAAATATGTTTATATTTTTATTTTTATATAATAATTATTTTGATTACTTAAGAAATATATTTTTTTATATAATTATAAGATGAAAATAATGTAATAAAGACTTTTTTTCCTTTTAATTTTTTATATATATTTAAATATCTATATTTAATAAAGTGTTATTTTATTTTATATACTTAAAAAATATGTTTATATTATTTATTTTCTTTATATAATAATTATTTTATCTACTTCATAAATATATATTTTACTTTAAAGAGTTATTTCATTTTACTCATTGTTTACTCATCTTTATATCTATCCTCAGCTTATCTAATAATTAATTTTGAATTATAAAATATATATATATATATATATAGAAAGATATAAAGAAGTGGTGAAAACTCTATCATTTTAATAAATATAAAGTATTTCAACTCTATAGTAAATTTGAAAACTTTATGATTGATGAATTTACAAAATATATTCTATCGTGTTCATATAATAAATTTTGAAATATACAATATGAATGAATATACTAAAAGTATAGTGGGAAATTTATAATTTTAATAAATATAAAGTATTCAACCACTAACATAATAAATTTGACAACCTTATGATTGATAGTTTAGAAAAAAAAAAAATCTTAAATATGTCTATCTAAATAAATATTTTTTTATTATATACAAAAACTTTTCTTTTTTTATAGATGCCATAATTAATATTCTACCAATTAACATTTACTTATTAGTCGATATTAGGTAAAATTTTATTTTTAATTATTTATACATTTAATTGTAAGTTAATTAATACAGTTGATTCAAAATTTGTAGGTATGCTTCATCCAAAGTTAACTTTTGAAAATGAAGAGCAACAAAGATAATATCAAGAATATACTTTAAACTATATAAGAGAACACTGTGAACAAATGACAAATGTGCAAAGAGAGAAAGTAATAAATTGTTGAAACAAAAATGATGAGAAATATTTGTTAAATGTAGGGAAGATACGATAGTTGAAGAGATCGATGCAAAAATGAGACAACATGGAGATGAGATGATAACAAATTCTCTACAAACATCTCAATAGAAAAAATATAGATCAAGAAGAAGATTGCAAAGAGAAATGCATTAAGTTCAATCACTGAGACAAAAAAGACAACTAAAAGAACATAAATGTGAATTAGTTCAAAGAAATAATCAATTTCATTTTAATGGTGAGCTTAATTCTAAAGAAAAAAAAAGGAAAGAAATGAAGGTGCACTTAATCACAATAAAAATGTTGAGATTGATTTGAAAACTTCAAATATATTATTTTGATATGGAATGCATAAATAAGTTTAATCCAAAATGTTTTATATTTATGAAGAAAGGTTTCTTTGACGCTTGAAGGTCCTATTTGTAATAGATGTTGACAAGAGAAGAATGGACACTAATTTTCAACATTAAATACCATGGATCCTAGTCAAAAACCACCAAAACATGAAGACTTAACATAAGTTGAGAAAATATTGATACCATGTCTCAGCCCAATATTTTAAGTTGCATGCAACTAGAGGTCAATATGAATAAAAAGGACATGTCATAGTTCCACGAGAAGTAAAACAAAAAACTAATGTTATTCCATACCAAATGAAGGATTTACCTATTATTATTGTTTGAAAAATGGGTTGATGTGGAATAAATTATAATTTTACAATCAATAGATGAGAGTATACAAAGCACTTAAATATTTAAAAAGAACATGAAAATTGTTATAGAGATTTTCAAATTGATGAAAATATTCTTAATTGACTTACATCCAATTCAAATGAAAATATTTATGACCAATTGAACTTTGTCCATATAGAGTTTGATTATGATGCAAATAAATATATATTTGTGGATCAAAAAATAGAGATGGAGTAAGAATTTTTTTTTATAACATGACATCAATGGCCTCCAAACAAAAAATCCTTAAGAGACATGGAACTAATTCATGCTTGTTCAAATAACCTTGATGTAGATCTAGGATCACTAATTGATTGGCCAAGTATTGGAGAATCTCCAATGAATGATATGTCTTGGATGGATTACTTGATATGGCTTTCCCAATGCTATTTCCAAATAGATGATATGACTAATTAGGACTACAATTGAGGATAGTCCATCTACATGAATTTGTTAAACATGGTAGACTGTATATGTGGTCCTATACATTAAAATGATTGCATCTATGTACTAGGCCAATTGAATACATGATGTAACTAATATGGTCAACATGTATGTTCTAGTAGGGTAATCTGCGCCAAATCCAGGGAACTAGTTATGCATGTAATGAAGAATGTACATACAATAAAATAGATGTGATAAACGTAAAAATATCAATAAGAAATGAAGGGAAACTTCTTCCCAGGTACATATGTAACTGGTAGGATAGAACTTGTAGCTCAATCTAAGACTCCTAAAATGTGTAAGAATAAAAAAATATTATGTATTGATGTTCTTTATGAACATATTCCATTTGACCTTAGTTAATGTTTATTTGTGAATTCCATGGGTTATTATCTACTAATGTAATATGAAAACGGTTCCTTTTGTTGTCTATATTGTAATTATGATAATGAAATATATGATTTACTCAAACTCACAAATTAGGTATGTCATATGTTGTGGTAAAATGGACAATGAAATAATTTGTTAATCTTATGTTCATAGGGAAATTTTATATTTGATAATGTTTATTCTTGTAAATAAAAAAAATTCCTCTTTCTTGTTCCCTTTTTTCTTCTCTCCTCCTTTCCTCTTTTCCCCTTAGTCTTTGGATTTTATTTGTAGCTTGGACATGGTAAGATTATATTTGTTTCTCTTTAAAAATGACCTACATAAACTTCTTTAACTAACTACACATGGAATATCACCAATCCCCTTGTTATAACATCTCATTTGCCACTATGTGATTCTTGTAAAGCCAAGAATTCACAGTTGTAAAACCTTGCCAAGATTTTAAAAGAAAAACCTTTCAAGAGAGGAATGAAGTCCCTAATTCTTGAATTCTACTACCATACCAATTTGAAATAAAAAAAAATTATGCACTAGGAGGGAAAGCTTTATATTTGTTAGTTTATAAGTACTTAAGTATACAATTGATTGCATAGTTTAACTAGTTATGCTAGGGATAACTTCATCTTAATGGATAGTCCCCTTAATTTTTAAGGAGAGTTCCCTGGAATTAAATACTTGGTTATATAAAATGGAATCCTACCTTTTACCCTAGGAAACAAAATAGCAATAGAGGCATCATGAGCAAAACAAAATTTAATGGATATCCAACTTAGAGAAGAGGATTTGAGTAGATTTATAACAACTCGAATTGGTACTTCATCACTCCCAACAATTAATATGTTAATTTTGGTGCCCATACAGATTTTGAGAAAAAAAAATTAGGAACAATTTGAGAGGGAAAATAATATTGAATAAAGTAAGGGTGCACACAAAAGAAGAAATAATAAAAAGGTAGGTGCATAGTTGAGAGATCAAAAACTCAATAAGTAATATAGTCACCTAACTTGGGATAGTCACAAAAAAATGAAAGAGGAAGAGAAGGCCACATGATATAGGAGACAATGTTAAGACATGAACAAAAAAAATGACACATGAAAATAAAGGAAGAGATCATAAAAGGGGAGTTCATTCTCTATCCAACAACAAAGTCAACATAGGGGTGTTGGATATTGCCTATTATTGTGTAGGAGAAAAATTAATTAGTAAGAAGAGGAGACTTCATATAATAGGCTTTCATTCCCTCCAATGTGATTATATTTTATCTTCTACATCTGAAGAGATAAGATGTAACATGGTAATTAAGAAGAGAAAAATTAAGGGTAGGAAGATGTGATAGATAGGGAAGAAGGAAATATTTAATTTGTGGTGAATTAGAGAAATTAGTAAGAAAAGGAGGAGAGAAGACACCACAATAACGTGAATTCTTGCCTTGCTATGAAAGATTATACATTTGAGAGAAACAAGATCAATTGCAAGAGAAAACAGGTTAGCTCATAAACCCAACCTGTGTATGCTTACCAAGAGTTTAATGAATTTGTAGAGTTTATTTTTAGTGTAATGAAGAAGAAATATGCATTTTTATGTATCAAATTCTTCATATTTTTATATTTACATGTGATAAGTATGTGTATATTTATTTGTACGCATGTGTATGATTTTATTGTGCTTGTAGCCTCAAGTGGATATGGTTGATAGAAACTACCTAGCCTTGTACTCCCTAGATTAGGCCCTAGAAACATTTAAATCTAGGTGTGTAAGAGTTTGGAAGAGCATCTTATGACATTGTAAAGTAAAAGTTAATTATAAAAAATTCTTATCTCATGTCAAAATATGTAAGAGGGGGGATTCATTAGAATTTTGACTAGCATTATTATAAGTCAAAAAATATATTTTAAAGGGTTGAATATGTCAAAATGGGGTGCCCCAAATAGGGAGTTACATATGATGGATTGTATGAAAAGTTATGACAATTATAAAGGATAAAATTTTCTTTCTCTTTGTGCAACATAGAAGAAAATAATATTCAATATTTATTTAAATCAAATGCGGGTGAGCAACACTTGATTGTCCTTTCTAAAATGGGAACAATTTTATGACATGGCTATCAAACTAGAATGGTGTACTTTATTGTTCTATGACAATAGCTTATAGAGTGATGATGGCAGGATATGGTATAGTAGGGATGAGAAATTTGACTATTTCATGATGGGATGGATATGAGAAATGGGTGTAATTCTCACTAAAACTTGTAAATATAAATTGTGAGATAATGTGTTACACCTATCTATATAAGAGAGATGCTTATAAATTTAAATAATTTTGATGGAAATTTGTAAATATTTAACATGTTCTTCATTACATTGCCAATGAATGTGTATCAATACATCTAACTAAAAATTGTAATCCTTTTGAAAGCTATAATATTTGAAAATAAAATAAAGAAGACATACATCATAAACTATTATTTTAAAATTTGTTATTAAGAGGACAAATAATACAACATAAAAGCAAGGAAAATGAGTTTTGTTTTCTTAAAATCAAGGACCTATTTTTTCATGTCATTTTAAATTAAAACATGAATGCCAAATTAAGTAGTATCCTGGTCCAAACATTTGATTGAAACATATGCAAACCTTTTGTTTGGATTCTAACCACTCAAAGCATTATGAGTTGTAACCTCTCCAAATAAGGTAAAAAGTAATAGCAAGGTAATCAAAGCATGTGTGCATTCCTTGCTTAATGTGTATGTAATTTCATTATAAAATTTCCATGTGCTTGTACATTCTTTGTAGTTGATTGTAATAAACAAACTCATTTCATATAGCTATGTATAAAATTAAAATAAAAAAATTCCTTATTACTTTATTTCCATCCTTATAATTATATAAAATAAGTCATCAATATTTTTCAAATTAATTTTCATCCTTACAAGAAATAAGCCCAACTATGAATATGATGGATTTCATAATTCATTTAATTTAAATTTAGATTTTACAATTACATATTATAATATTAAATGTACCTCTTACATGTTTGAAGCCTCTACTTATAATCTCTTTCTCCCTTGGTTTTCTCACTCAACACATGTGGGATTAAAAACCTTTTGCATCAAACCTGGGTAATAGACAACCATTGCGAATGGAAGCAAATTTTGCAGATAGAGAAACAATCCACTTCGCCTTCCAAACACTTGCTTTTGCATGACAGTTCTATCAGTTTGCAAAGCATGCTCATTTCCATCACAATGGCCGACTATAGATTTTATAGCTCCCATAATGACATAACGGTGGAAATGGCAAATAAAATCCTTACACACGGAATGGAATATGAAAAATGGTCCACTAAAATGGAAAAGGTACAATTTAAGAGGGCCCCACATGGCCCAGCCACCTAAGCAATCAATGCTTAGAGTGTGTTGGTTAAGCCCAGACCCTTCTAATTATTAAAGACTTGCACAATAATAACAACCATCATTATGCTCTTTTGACTTTTCAACATTTGACAATCACATGTTTATGAGGGTTTTCTTTACACAAAAAATTGACCAAAAATATTTGTTTTAGTACAAATTAACTTGTAGACTAGCAAGGAATAAACACAATATTTAGGCACTTAATGCATTTTTGTAGCCTCTAAAGTATGTCTCAAGTAAACCATAGCTACATTAGTTGTTTAATTGATACATTATGAAATATTTGTTTTATTTCTCAGTAAAATTAAGATTCACAACTTTAAAACTGCTATATAATTTATCATGCTTTTGACTAAAATTTTATTATCACAAAGTTACAAGTTTTTTAGTGTCTTATCATACCAACTCATTTTCCAAAATCTGAAAGGTTTTAGCCGATAGGCTATATTATGCATGAGGTTTTGGCCTGAAACAAGTCTCACGCTCTGAAACTACCATGGTTTCAGGCCAAACTTTAGTGGTTTGGTGGTAACCGTCAGCTGTACTTTTAGCTGATAGGCTATATTATGTGAGAGGTTTCCACCGTAAACCTGTCTCACACCGTAATACTAACTATTGGTTTCCGTGAAACTGCGAAGGAGTTGGTGGTTTTCAGACTGAGTTTTT
This sequence comes from Sequoia sempervirens, assembly GCA_007258455.2. Lineage (NCBI taxonomy): Eukaryota > Viridiplantae > Streptophyta > Pinopsida > Cupressales > Cupressaceae > Sequoia > Sequoia sempervirens. Next base: position 6,751 of record VDFB02209027.1, on the reverse strand, counting down.
CGACATGACAGTTGCTATTTAATACAAAATCTTTTAAACAAATCTTGCAACTGTAAAGTCATTGTAATAAGTGCACTCAAATTGAATCGAATCCATCCTCGAATCAAATCGGATTTCAGGCGATCAACTTGGATTTTAAGATCTATCTTAGGTTTATTATCATCACCGTCCATGAATTAAATGCAAACGCTCTTCCATTTTCCAAACCTATGTCGGTCGGGATGCCTCTGTAAATTCTCTTTCTTAAGCTCAAGTTGCGTCAGATCTTAGGATTATATTCACTTTGAGGAATCTATATAAATTTAGCCGTGTACAACAGGGGATTATTCAGGAGTGATGTAAGTTGATATCCTGTGTCTTGATTTACAACAATGTGCGAATTAAGAATCTGACAATCTACGCTCACCTAACACAGATGACATTGATCCAGGTAAGTTAATTTGTTCATTACAAATAACCTAAATAAACATGGGGACATTTTTTAATTCACTGTACAGGATATTGTTCTTATCCCATTTTGTGACTCTTGTCCTCTTTTCTTGCTTGCTTATGATGTTCTATGTTGTTTCTAGCCAAAACTAATTATTATTTCACAGGGGCATCTGACTAAGACTTAGCTCCTTGCATCCCTTAAATATGCATCTCACCTGCCCAAACAGGTCGAACACCACTAATTAATATGTATAGTATCACTCCAGAAGTCCACACATATGACTATGGACCATACTCCTTGCATAAAGCTTCTCTCTGTAAGAGGCAGGCAGAGCTCAATGCGTTTCTTAAGAATTTCTCCAATTCCATTGAGGCAATGATTGAGTCCTCAAGATTGATGGATTCAATCAAGAGTATATTACCCAAGCTTGTCATACAAGAAACATTAAAAATTTCCACAACGAGCCTGAAATGAATTGTATTGCTCTTCTCACCGGGATTTTTAACAGTTATTCCCATTACCTGCCTGTTGCCAATATGATAACTATTTATTTTCTAGTTAAGTAAATTTATTGGAAAAGGTACAGAGCCTTATTCTTCCAAATTTATTACCCCATTTTATTTTATGACAAGGCAATTGAACTGTTTGACTTAATGCCTCAAAGAAATGTGATTTCATGGACTACCCTGATCGCAAGATATGCACCAAAAACTTTTAAAAAATGCAATTGGCATGTGTAAAGCCAAAATCCACAACTTTTGCCAGCATCCAGCCTTTCTGTGCCGAAATGGGAGCTTTCGAACAAGGTATAGACTTCCATCAAAGTTTAAAGGGTCACTTCTGAGGATTCCACATTAGATGTCACTTTGGAGATTTGAACTTGGATCTCTACAATGAGAACCTAACATTTTAATCAATTGAACTCAACCTATTTGACTGCCATTTATTTTTCTAGATTAACAGTCCTTTAATTTCCATCCAAATCTGCATCAAATTATGTCATATTTCTAGCTTGTATACCTCCAGTTGAGTATATCTGCTGCTATACACCATACAATGGCAAAAATGTTGTCTTCGGATAGCATTTCTTTGTCATGGCATAAATGACTATCAATTATTGTCAAAATATTTACAAAGATGATCACAATAAATGCAAAGACGTGTAAACTAGTGAAAGACACAATGAGCTATTGACAATACAAAAATGAGGTTTTCAAAACTTAATTTCATTAATTCTTGAACAGTAAAAAGGGAGATAAAAAGGACCCTCTAACAAAACTGTATTATCCCTTGAGTGATTTTTGTGGAATGTCATCTATGAAACTTCATAAGAAAACAGGACACAAGAAAGTTTTTTATGAAACAGCGCCGATCTCGGTCTTGCTTGGGCCTAATATCAGTCTGTATTATATATTCTTTCTCGTCTAGCCCAGTTTCACATTTACACTTGAATACATTCTGACTAAAGCATAGTATCGTATTCCAATTTTCATGACTAAGTGCAACTATGAAAATCTACAAGATCATGTTTATCTTTTTTCTTATGATATTTCTATAAAGACCAAAAAATGTTTAAGATTGATACTTGTCATTGCTTATAGTGAGGAGCAAGTGGACAGATCTGGAAACTGTAGCATTAACTTCCAACCCACTGCAAAGACATTGGAGTGGTCATAGATCTCTCTGATGGCGGGAGCATTTGGAGGTCCGTACACATCTATGCCAGGTCAAACACAGAATGTTGGGCAGATAAATGGTCAATCAAATATTGGTGGGAATAGTGGCAGTGCAGCTGGCAATGCTTCTTTCTCTCACTTAGCTGGCATGTCTAAGAATCAGCTTTATGATGTCATGTCTCAAATGAAGGTACCATCATCCTTATATCAATTCTTGTTGCATCATAAGCATCTGCCATCTATTTCTAGTGATGTCTTTTGCTAGGATGCCACTTTAAAAATTAATTTATCTGTTTGTAGGTTCTCATTGAACAAAATCAACAGCAAGTTCGTCAGATATTGGTTGCAAACCCAATGTTGACAAAATCTCTGTTTCAGGTTCTTTTCTACCAATGTCTTGAATTGACGTGCTAATTTCTATATTTATATTGATCCAATACCTGGTTTCAAGCACGAATTTCTATATATTGCTTTGAAAGTTGAGGTATGGATGTGGCTAAAAAGGACAAAACAAAGATCAACAAGGTGTAGCAAAGTTCTCAATGTAATCTATCCAAAAACAATATGAGAAACTACTAAAATACTACCCAAAACTAGAAGTAGTTTTTAATGTTGTCGACTCTCCACATTTTTTATGATCACAATTCCATCAACAAGATCACAAATTTGCAAGTGCAGTTGCGTCAGACGTTCCCTTCTATAGTTTGGTTTTTGGTTACAGGTATTCGAATGACCATTAGGATCTTAACCCTATATCAGACAATTCTTTTATCTGACCGAAGTCAAATGTTAAGAATATTTGTATTGTTATTGCTTCTTGTAAGAAATATGAAGTTTGGATTTACAACTCAGAAGAAAAAATTTAAATCCTAAGAAGCGATCTTTGAACTATGATTTCTCATTTATTTCCACCCCTAGAAATTTTATGATCCTTTAATCTTTTGCTAAGAAGGTCTTCTATTGGATGCTTCTTGAAATTCAATTTGATGGCAGCTGCAGATTATCTGTAGCATTTGAAAGATTAAAAATGGAAGTATTCCAAAGAAAGAAAAAGCATTTGAATGGGATCAGTGAAGCCAACAACAGTCTTAAACGGCTCTAGGAAAATTCATCGCCAACAATTCACCATCACCAACAATTCACTGTGGGAAAATTCACCGCCATAACAAATTTATCATGGGAAAATTCACCGCCATGTCAAATTCACCGCCAAGTAAAATCCACTATCAGCAATTCATGTTTTTAATATATATTAAAAAAAAATTGATTTTTTTTGCAAAAGAATAATTTGATTTATGACAATAAAAAAATTAATGGCATTAACTTTAGAGAATTTGATTTATGATAAAAAAAAAATTATTTTCAATATATGATAATAAAAATAAAAATTATTTTCAATATATTTTATGATAATTTAAAAATAAAAAATTAATCACATTAACTTAAGAGAATAATTTGATCTTAATCAATTATACATATGAGAACTATATAATTTAATAATTGGTATTGTTAGCTAAAAAAATTTAAAATAATGCAAATGAAAATAAAAATTACTATGAACCAAATCTAACACAAAAATAAATCAATTTTTAATATATTATCATGTTAAAAACATTAATATCAAAATAAACATAAAAAATGTAAATTTGTTAATAAATTGTAATGGAGGTGCACATTATTTAAAAAAAAAAATTCAAAGTTTTTGAAATATATATTAACATTCATGCAGTTAATTTTCTGCTTCGGTGAATTGTTGGCGGTGAATTTTACTTGGCGGTGAATTTTTCATGACGGTGAATTTTCCCATGATGAATTTGTCATAGCCGTCTTAAACATGTGAAAATGGAAACTAATGGAAATAGCCATTTTTTACAACTTTGCTTGTAAATTTTTACACCATGCATATCTGGTGAATTTCAACCAAGTACCATACATGATCTATTATTAGATTAGTGTAAAATAGGACCAACAAGCCTTGTGGGAATAAAGTATAAAGAAAAAGGAGCTCTGTCAATTGTTATAGATTCTACAAGAAACTAGATCATAACCCCAAAGTGTGAAGACTATCAAGTTCCTACTACTGTCTCCATCATTTTTGTTTCATTTGTCCTTTTCCACTGCAGTTCGGTTTGTAAGCATTTGTGTCAATTGGAATATATTAAATTTCAAAAATACTTGAATTTTGAGAGATTTTTTTGTGATTAATTATTGTTTGGGGAGTATAAATATGTTTAATTTCTTTGCTACTAGTTCCATGATCAGCTCAAAGGATGGAAGTTAGCAAATCATGCGTGTCATAAAAAATCACAAAGCATTTACAAGTTGGTTTATTAGCTGTGACAGATATAACTCTTCAATTGTTGCATTATTTGGATTTAGTTTTGTATAATCTCTTTCTCTAACTATGTGGCATTTATACAGATTCATGTTCAGATGTCTGTATTGAGGACTTTTACATCAGATGTATTGACGATGTAATTTCTATTAGAAGTGTTTGGGATGAATATGGCATTTCTTATGGATGACCTAGCTCGATCATTATTATCTGATGTGTGCTTGGTGAATCACACACAAGTTCTGGTCTCGCTTTGGGCAGTGAAATGTCAGGAGGTATCAAATGTGTTCATGTCCAAGATCTTTACATCTTCAGCACAAGAAGGGGTCTCAGAGTTAAGACAACCCAAGATAGAGGCAATTATGTGAAGGATGTCTACATAACCAATGTCACCATGAAGAGTGTGAGGGTAGGTATTTGCTTCACAGGGTTGTATGGTGACCATCCTGATGATGGATACGATCCATCTACTTTACTAGACATAGAAAGGATAACATGTGAGAACATTACAACTGCAGGTTCTTTAGAAGGCAATGCACAGATTCAATTCAAAGATATTTGCCTATCAATATTGTTTTCAATGTTATTTCTATAGCAGTTGATGAATGTACAGCTTTGGCATTTGATTTTCTTGTTGATGCTTGCAATAACTAGCTGAGTTTTGTTCCTACTATTGAAGGTAAAGGGAATTTAAAATATTCACGTTTCTCACTTATTTTTGAGCAAGGATTGGTGGGCTAGAATTTGGTTGTGTGGTTTTTGTACAATGTGTTGTATGTATAATATGATATAAAATACATTTATTTTTGGTGATTTTCGTAAGTCAAATGCCTCTATTTTTTCATCTAACCAGAGGTTTCTTCTTTTTCATCTAATTTAGATATAGATCTAATCAATGTAGAAAACATGAATTCTTTATTATTATATTTTCTATTAATAGATAATATTAAATATGTAAAACAATGACATTATATTCTTTGCTTGAAATGTAATATATTTTAAGTCCATTCATGCTAGTTATTTCCAATTTTGATGGATTTCCAAGATTTATTTCTACATTTGGTTCTCTGTCACTCTTCAACCACGTGTATACTTTACAATGCTTGCTTTTTTTTTTCTTTCATTGATTTTTAATTGATTATCAAATTCAAATTATGGCATGAATTTCTCAATTTATGTGGTGAAGAGGTAGTAGCGAACTCATGCTTGACATAACACTATTGCGCCTCCATTACAATCTTGGTGTAAAATTATCAAGTTGGTAACCAAAACTAACATACCACTCACAGAATGAAGAAAATTTCACAAAGAGAAATGATAGCTTGAAGACAAATTATTGACCTAAAGTCAAGATTGTGTTTCAAAATTGTATACATAAAAAATACTATTCTATACATAAGATATTGTAAATTAAATTAATGTATCTTCTATGCACATATAAATTATACTCTTAACATGTTAACTTATATATAAATTTCTATCAGCATAACCCTTGCACCCCTTCTGGTGCAAGTGCTAGTTATGTAATCTATACTTTAAAAAATAGTGTAATTTAGACATCACATCTTTTAAATCAGGTTTATGGATACACCCAGAACATTTCATGGAACTATTTTTTTTTTAATACCAAGGTAAAAGTAAAGTGATGTCATACGATTATGGTTTGGATAACTGGTACTACATGTTTTAGTTCTTTTGAAGTAGTCTAAATGAAAGAACTATCTAATTGTTTTCTTCACAACCATTCTAAAGAACCCTTCTTTTAATTCCATAGGTTAGATTATACTAGACTTTACTATTACAATTATCAAATGGTAAGTGCTAATTTTGAATTTTTCTGATTTCTAACTTGTGTATGAGCAGTTCCTCATTGACATAAAAGTTTGTATTATTCTATATTAACTATGAGTTAATTTCACGAAATTTATATATGCAACACTGACATATTAATTCTTAATTGGCCAAGGAATGGTTGACCATTGCTATAGATCCTTGCTTTGTGTAACTAAACCATGTGAGTGACTCGACCCTTTTATGGCCACCCAATAGAACTCACATTCACAATTAAAAGATTGAAGCCTACACTTATGAGAAATCTCATTCACAATTAGAAAATGAAGCATTATAACTCTCATAAACTCATGCACTCATCCACTCAATGTTGGAATATAAACTCCAACATAAACAATGTGAGTGATCGAATAATTTAAGTGTCCACTATGTTATATTAAGTTCAGTTTGCTATCTTTCATCCCCAATTTGCTGTCAAACAGATACAATTAGCTATCAAACTGTTAACCAATTTTA
>VDFB02209025.1:0-12527 GCA_007258455.2 Sequoia sempervirens | reverse complement strand
TGTTGTGTAGATGTCAAAGAGATCCTTTTTAGGTCTATTTTGACCTAAATCATGCCTTGCACATTTTGGTTTGAGTGTGAAAGGAACTTTGTTTCAAGTTTTGAGCCAACAAGATATTTTTGAATTAAGCGTGTACTTGATGTGTAAGGATGCAATAGCATATATTTAAAACATTTTTGTATTGAAGATGTGAAATGTGATAAGAAGTGATATGTGATAGTGTGTTAGATTATATGTATGAGTTATGTATCAAGGAAAAATTGTGGTATATGTTGTAAGATTGCAAATCAGTGCAAGATTTTGTATTTTAGAGCTTAATTGGAACTGAATTCAACACATAAAAGGTATATTATATCAATTCATTTTTTGCAGTGAGCCACACTCCATTTTGCAATCATTTCAGGCTGTGAGCCTTTCATTGACAGTGCGTCTTGGCAGTGTGCCCCTGTAATATCTTATAACCGGTTATAATATATCATGAGCTAATCCTCACCCTGGTTTTTCCCATTTTGGGTTTTCCACGTAAAAATCCTAGTGTTTATGTGTTATGTGGTGTTATGATCTCTTTCATTTCTTTACTTACAATTGTAGTTAGACGTACTTTAATATTTGGATGGTTTATAGCTGAATTGTTTAATAGAATACTAATTCACCCCCCCTCTCAGTATTTTGGGTGTTCAACAATTGGTATGAAATCTTGGTTACTTTAGAAAAGCCTAACAACTTGAGGAAGATCTTGGAGTTTGAACACATGGTTGAAAAAAAGTGTCTTATTCCCCTGGAAGAAATTTTTGCAATTGAATACACTAGAAATGATTGCACAATTGACAAAGATGAACTTAATGCCACTCTTGAAGATCTGGATAGAGTTGAAAGTGAGAAAGAAATCCTGAAGGAGAACCTACAATAAGCAAATGAATGCATCAAAAATTTAAGAGAGAAAATCAAAAAGTTCAAGGAAAGGCATAGAGAAGTCAATGATTAGTTGAAGAAAGAAAATGAGGACATTACCAAACTAAAATTGCAAGCAGGGGAAAAGAGGAGAATTGAGGACTATTAGAAAGTAGAAATTCAAAGCAAGACTGATGAATGCATCAAGCTTGAACAAGAAGTGGTAACCCTAAGATCAGATCTGGAGAAAGCAAGAGCTCATGAGGACAAATTCAAAAAAAGCTCTACAATGTTGGATGAGTTGATTGCAGGACTAAAACCCTCTAAGGACAAAAGTGGTTTGGGACTTGAAGAAGGAAAAATTTCAAAAGAAAATAAATCCCCTAACATTGTTGAAAATCAAAGGAAGACTCAAGGAAATTGTAGACAGATCAAGAATCAAAGAAGCAATACCAGAAGGAATCCTATCAGACAACCTAATGCTCAAAGGTGCTCATCTTTCAATGGTATTTGTTTTCCATGTAATAAATTTGGTCATAGGGAAACAAAATGTAGAAGTAGAATGAATCAAAATGTTGGATTATTTTTTGGACAATGCTTTGCATACAATAAATTTGGACATAGAGCTACTAAGTGCAGAAGTTAGATGATGATGAATAGATTCAATACTAGTAGAATGATTCAATATTTTCAAGGTTATTTACTTTACACATGTAATACTGTTTGAGTGCCAGGCTAACTAGTAGATCCAAGGATAAATTAAAAATTGGTTTGGTTAGAAAATGTTGTGTACTACACTGTATTTATTCCAGGCACATTTTGAGATTACAAAAGGCTGAAAATGGAAAATCTAGCTCACATTTCAAAGGAACAAACACGGCGTCAGGTTGATACTAAGAAATAGAAAATGAAAAAGCTGCAGAAGAAGGAAGAATATGAGAACAAGGATGAATCTAACACATTTGTACCTCCATCTGGTGCAGATAATTCTTCTAAAAGCTAAATCCAATAATGGGTTTAGGGGGAGCAATTATAGAGAAAACTAACAAACCCCTAATATATGAGGTGAGGTGTCAAGCAGTGACACAAAGATATGTGATGTAAAATGACATTCTAAAGGTGTTGAAAAATATTTCGGTAGAAAACATGAAAATTTGAAGTTTTGTGGAGCATTTTAGGGTTTACAAGGTATTCATGAGGTGTTTATTAGCTTTTTGAAGATTGAATGCAATAAATGCGAAATCGGGGAAAATCGATAAAGTATAAATTGAAACTCTAAGTCAAGTTAAATAACTTTTATACATTTGGAGAGAGTAGAGTGTGTTGAAGGAGATTTGAAGGAAATTCAAAGTATCTAGCATCAAACCCTAGTTTTTGTCGAAGCATGAAAAAGGTACTTACAACTATCTATACTTTATGGGTTTGCATTAGAAGTAATTTCCATTAGCATCTATAAAAGAATTGAGGGAGAAATGGCCACACCAACTGTGGTTGAGAATTCTGAGAGGCCTAGACCAAAATTCAAAAGGTTTTCATGGAATGTTTTTGACATTGACCCTGTCAGTACGTTTTCACAAATTCCAAATCATGTCTTGTCCATCGAGGACACTAGAACCTCCATTCATGGTAAATTGGAAGAATTTAACCATCAAGTACTCAAGAATCAATGGCTAAAGGAGTTAACTAGAGATAATTTCTTAGTGAAGCTAGAGTATGAAAACCTCATATGGAAGAAGCTAGATGTATGGAACTGGTTCCCTAAATTTTGCAGTGAAATGGATGTGAAGTATGTGAGAATAGCCCTAGGTAGAGTGCATGATAAGTTTGTATGGAAAAATGTGCTTGGAATAATTTCTAAAGATGTGATCAAATATGTAACTGAACTATGTGATACTAGACCTGTACCGATGTTAAAGTCTGTGAAAAATTATTTGGTTATGAAGTTAACTGGTGTCGCATATGATGGGAGAGCATTGACTACCAAACCTATTACCAACCTTGTTGTGAGGTATGCAACAATCATGATAGGTCACAAGATCTACTTCACTAATAGAGGAAATTCGGTTTTTGCAACTACAATCTATGTTGCACATGACATGATGGTGAATGGAAAAGACTAATATTTGTGTGAGTTGCTCCAACAACAACTTATGGAGAACTTGAGCCAGAACTAGTCAAAAAAATATCCATTTAAGTTTGGAACACTGATAGTTTGTTTGCTATTTTACTTTATGAGAGAGCTACTTGGGAGGAAAAGCATGATATGGGATATTAACAAACTGGTAGTACATCAAATATTTTACTATTTGAGTAACATTGGAGATTTTGATGCACAGGGTGATGCTCTGACTGCATTTTTCATAGTTTTTCATAATAACATGCATGATAGAAATAGAATTCCAAAGAGTTTGGTAGCTAAATATGCAAATGATATAAATTTTCTAGTATCCACTAATGAGTTTATTATAGAGGTAGTAGAACCTAGAACTCTATGGATAGAGCCTCTAGGATATAAGATTGATGAGAAAATGGTTGAAGGTCTCATTGAAATATTGCTAAATAGCCCTAAGGATCCCACTGAACCCCAAAATAATACATATGAAGAGAAGTCAAATAAAGTGTTTTTGGAATCTTCAACACCTCAAAGAGACAAAAGGGTAAATAAAAATATTGAGAATTTTATTTGCACTACAAACACTTACCAATGATGATGTTGATAGATTAAGGGAAGTTGCAATAGAGAAGAGGGCCAAAGTAGTTGAAGTGCCCTTTGGACCTAGAAAATCAGGAAGACCACCTTCCACTACTATCTCAACAACACTCGGTGTAGCTGAAATAGTGAAAGAGAAGAAGGTAGAACATAGTTTTCCAACAATAGTTAATGTATTGGCTTCCATTGGACCTAACACTCAAGCTTATAAGAGGAAGAATATACCCCTCGTTGCACCCTCTACCACCTCCGAAAAAAGAATAAAATAAAAGGAAAGTGGAAAAAGGAACATGAGTGATGTTGTGCAAGAGGAGATTGATCTTGGCTTGCAAGAAGAAATTCAATTGAAAAGGAATAGAAGAAGCAGTGTTTCCACCAGCAATGAAGGTATCTCATAAGCAACTAGAATAGAAAATGTTGTTGACTCATTTGATGAAGAGGAGATAGAGGAACAAAATAATGCTTTCACAATTCATGTGCATGATAAGAAGGGTGAATAAGGCACATCAGAGCCTATGGAAGAAAATACCAACTCTCCTCTAGTAAGAGACCACTCACCTTTGAAGTTGGAGCCTTTAGTAAATAATATGATAGAATTTGATGATTTTCTAGCTACTGCTAAATTTTTTGATGAGGGTAATGAAGAGGATAAGGAAATAATTGTAAATGATTTTATTCAATACATGATTATTTTTTATAAGAGTATAAAAGATATAAGAAAGAAGGTGACTGACAATGTATGGAAATCTCTAGTATAAAGAAGGCATGAAGCTGTAAATATTGATGACAAAATCAAGTTTGATGCATTGAACACATGTGGATCCTCCTTGTCTAAGGATGATACTGCTACCTTGTTAACAAAATATTCTAAGAGGTTCAGGGTTAAACAGAGAGTCGCCATTCTCATGACAAGAGAAAAAGGCAGCACAGAAAGGTTGAAGCAAGAAACTTTTTCCACAATGAAATACATGTTAGAGAAAATTGGGATGAGTGTTGTTTCTTCATCTCATACAACTCAAGTAGAAGAGTTTGATAAAGACAAAAGCATTGAAACATAAGAGGTTGATGATATACATGCTTGGCATAGAGACATGCTCCTCTAGAGATATAAGGGATACAATAGAGACAAATAAAGGATAATATAACAATGATACAGGTGATGAATTCATAGGAACACCATTAGAATACCATAAATAATGAATTGAAGAGATAAAAATGATGGAGAAGAAAGAAAATATGAAAAGAACAGTTGTTAAGGCAATTAATTAGGGAACAAGGAGAAAAGAAAATAAAGGCAAACCATGGAAAATCCCTTGAAGAGGGAAGAAGAAGAAAAGAAAGAAAGAAATAAGGATAAACGAGAGGTTGGAAGAAATTGAAAGAATCTCTAAGACATTGCGCCATCAAAAGACATCCATAAAATCATCTAGAGAGAAGCACTCTTGGGGTCTTTTGATAAACAAAACCAAGATTCAGCCTGTTCCGGAGTTGAGTTCAAACTCACATCGAACTATGTAGATCCCGATAAAGATCTATTAAGCAAATAGTGAGAGCTTAGTAGTTCTTTCTTGTGACTTCCAGGTGAGAGGTATTGGAAACCATGGAAGAAGTGAACTAATAAATGATGCATCAAAGGGCGGGACCAGCTCTTGAAATTTTTCTAATTGATGAATCATAAGCTCCCTATTGAGAATTTAAAAGTTCTTGGTTGATTCACTCAAAATATACCTCTAGTCTAAAGGAGCAAACTAAAAAGATGTAGAGTCAAGGATTTTGGAGAAAAGGTTATTGGTACTATAGGAAAATGTGACTTCACACATGCGGGTATTTGCAAATGTCAAAGGCAAGAATGTGAAGAGGAAGCTCAAATATTGTTTATGTATTGCATGTAGTGGTCGGATGCCACTCGAGGTATTAAAGATTTAATGGACTCAATAGACTCACAACTTGCAAATGTTTTTGGAGCCTACAACATTGTAGATGATAGAGATTATGCCTCCTGGACTTCCATTTCAAACCTATAGAATAATTTTTTCACCTTAAAAAGGAAAAAAGAGGATGCAATAAGGTGGTTTGGACAGCTTGGAGATTTGGTGACGTCCAAACATATTCCAGTTTCAAGTGCCTTGGTAGATGCAGGGAAACTTGACAAAATAAATCTTAATCCATCCACTTTGGAAGAAGTTGAAGAGAGCTTAGTAGAGTTAGAATCATCGCATAAAGAAATTGTTAGAGTGAAGGGGATTTGGGATGATGGAAAGCCTGCTTGGGAAGCCATTCTCAAGGAATTAGAAGGTGCCCCCAGTTCTAGTTAAAACACATTTACTTCCTTTCTCTTTTGTTCATTTTGCAAGTTTATCACTGGTACACCCTTTTTCCTTGATGTCAAAGGGGGAGAATTTTTGAGAAGTTTTGGAACCCTAAGGGGGAGAAGTTTAGAAGTTTAGAATTTTTGATAAGTTGTGATGTATATTTGAAAGGGGGAGTTCAGACAATTTGGGTTTACAATTTTGAACATAGTTTTTGAAGATCCATTTTTGGAACATATTGCCATCAATGAAAAGGGGGAGATTATTGGATCAATGAAGAAGAAACCCTCTGGTGTGTTGTCATTGATGCCAACATTGTTTGGTGATAGTTTTTTCTAATCCGGTAACTAGTGTTTGTGTTACTCTAATCCAATAATTTGGTTCAAAATTGCTTATATTAGAAGATCGGCCTTTGTGGTTTTAGTATGTTATTCAAGACTATTAAATGCATATATGAACAAGTTTTCAGTGATTTTGGTTGAATGGGTTGAAAGATAAAATTGACAGAAGTTCATATGGTTGATTGATGTTAGTCAATTTGGTCTATTTTTGTGATCAAGTCTTCTTTTGGCCGTCATGAATAAGTGGTATAAAGTTTGATATGTTGTGTAGATTTCAAAGAGATCCTTTTTAGGTCTGTTTTGACCTAAATCATGCCTTGCATGTTTTGGTTTGAGTGCGAAAGGAACTTTGTTTCAAGTTTGAGTTGACAAGCTATTTTTGAATTAAGCGTGTGTGCATCTAATTAGGCTGACCTAATTGATGTGTAAGGATGCAATAGCATATATATATATATATATATATATATGAAGCATTTTTGTATTGAAGATGTGACATGTGATAAGAAGTGATGTCTGATAGTGTGCGATCTTATATGTATGAGTTTTGTATCAAGGTAGAATTGTAGTATATGTTGTAAGACTGCAAATCAGTGTAGGATTTTGTATTTCAAAGCTTAATTGGAACTGAATTCAGGACATGAAAGGTGTATTCTATTAGTTCATTCTGGCAGTGAGCCACACTCCATTTTGTAATCATTTCAGGACTATGATCCTTTCAAGGATAATGCATCCTAGCAGTGTGCCCCTATAATATCTTATAACTAGTTATAATATATTGTGAGCTAATCCTCACCTTGGTTTTTCCCATTTTGGGTTTTCCGTAAAAATCTTGGTGTTTATGTAATGTAATATCTCTTTCATGTATTTACTTGCAATTGTAGTTAGATGTGATTTAATGTTTGGATGGTTTATAGCTAAATTGTTTAATAAAATACTAATTCACCCCCCCTCTTAGTATTCTGGGTGTTCAACATTTTCTACCCATATGCAAGATGAATTTGAGATGTTAATTCTAGGAGAATTGTCATTTTTCCTTTGTTTATAAATTGTACAAACTGATAATGGGATATTTATATCTCAAACTAAATATGCTAAGGAAATGTTTAAGAAATTTGGGATGGAAGATAGTAGACAAATAAGTACTCTCATTGAGAAAATCAAATGAATCACTAGATAGAGATCAGAAAATGAATAGGTCAATGATTGGAAGCTTGTTGTACCTAACTACATCAAAGCCAGATTTAATGAAAGTAGTATGTATGGTGGCAAGATTTCAAGCTGCTCCAAAAGAGTCTCATGTCAATGCAATGAAGATAATTTCTTGATACATTAAAAACACTGTTGATGATGGACTATGGTATCCCAAGAGCAAGGACTTCACTTTAACTGCATATGCAGATGTTGATTGGGCTAGAAGTACAAATGATAGAAGAAGCACAAGTGGCAAAGCATTAGTTTTGGGAAATAAACTTGTTTCCTAGATGAGCAAAAAGCAAGAATCAGTTACTCTATCGACAACATAAGCAAAGTATGTAGTAGCGGCACCATGTTGTACTTAGGTATTATGGATGAAAGATACATTTAAAGATATCAAGGTTGAGTACAATAACTCTATCTCTATTCTTTGTGATAATTCAAGTGCAATAAACATCTCAAAGAATCCAATGATTAACTTTAGGACAAAGCACATTTCAATCAAGTATCACTTCATTAGAGAGAAGGTTGCAGACAAGGAGGTCAACATAATATTTTCCCACCAAAGAACAAGTTTCTAACATATTTACCAAGCCTCTTCCCAAGGAATAATTTGAATATTTGAGATAGAAATTGGGATTAATTGTTTCCACATCATATCACTAAATTTTAGGGATAGGGCATGGGTCTAGGGGGAGCTTCATTGTTATTCTATTCATCCTTGGGTATGGAAGAAAATTCAAGTCAAGTAAACTTGGTTTTACAAATTTCTCTTTGAATTGCTTGTCAAAGGGGGAGTAAGTACATGTAAATCTTAAGGCTTCCCTTTGCCATTGATGTCAAAGGGGGAGAGAATTGTGCAAATGCTCATGTAATTGAGCAAGGGGGAGAAAGATATGTCTAAGGGGGAGCTGCTATGTTTGAGAACTCATGATAAATTTGATCTTAATTGGTAATAGAGTAGTGAATTGGTTCAGTCAAGACATAACATAAATTGACCCATTTGTGTGAGCATTTGGTTTTGCCATCAATGAAAAAGGGGGAGATTGTTGGAATAATGTTGTCATTGATGTCAAAATGGGATGTTTGTGTGATATCCTACATGGGAGAGTGTCGGCATGATCAATGGATCAAATTCTGGAAGTTTGGTGAAATGTTGGAAAGTTTTCATGAAATGTTGTCATGACACTGTAGAGTCAGCTTCCAGAGGTCAGAGGAGAAAACTAAGGCCATATTGGTTATGGGTTTTTCAAGAGGATTCAATTGGTGTGGCCTACATGATCAGAGAAGAAGGAATAAGCTCATAAAATATTTAATTATGCCATCTAGTCCAATTAGAGTTTGGCAGATAAACCCTAGGTCTAATAGTCATGGTGACCATCTGAAATTCTATTTTTTGAGTTGACTACTTATAGGTGGTTATAGGTTGCTTAAGTCACCACTTAAGTCATCGAGTTCATTAGGGTACCAGCCCCCTTTCCTAGCAACATTTCTCACCTTGGTTTTTCCCATCTTGGGTTTTCCACATATATCTTATGTTATTGGATGTGTATATTTATCTTTCTACATATGTTGTTTTAATTTGCTCTAAAAGGGTTTAAAGGGAATCGATTTACTAAGTTTATTTAGGGCTATATTTTAATTGATCTATTGATTCACCTCCCTCTTAGTAGATTGTTGTGTTCCAACAACCTTAGCAATTTTCCTCGGTTCTCTATTAGTTCTCAAATTGATTATAATACACACTCATTTTCATATTCTTAGCTCAAAATTTACTTCAACTTGAATCAACACACAGTGAATTTGATAGTTGTGTTCCTATATAGTTTTAAAACATTTTTAAAAGTTTAATGCTCTTAATTATTTCTTTTCCCTCAAATTTTACCATTGGTGTTGTCAATTTGATGGGTTGATAATCTTCATATTATGAAAAATATTATTTTTAAGTAAATACATAATAAAAAATACACATTTTTTGAGGTACTTCTATTTGTTCCCAACTTTATTCAGATTGAATATACCTTTCAATATCCCATGCAATAGTGTTTTATCCTAAGCCCATTTAAATATCCATCCAATAATCCATTTTCTAAGGTCTTCAATTTGATAGCTATAAATGATATTATATCTTCAATTTTGTAATGGCCTAACCATCAAATTTTAATTTCCTAAGTTTCTTGAATATGCTATAATGTCACCAAATTGAAAGACATTAATTATGATGTTCCTATCATGCCAAGCCTTCTTGCACATATTTTCTTAGATTTGGTTACTAATGTTAGTTTAAATGGAGTCATTATTCACCTAGTTAGCTAATCACCTTTTCTAGGATTGCCTATTCACACTTATAGCTTAAATTTACTTAGGTCATTTATACTCTTGTTTCAATTCATAGAATTGAGACATGTGTCCTCATCCGTTGAGATGCCTAGTGACACTTTCTCATACACTTATCAAGTGAGCTCACAAGTGTTCCACATTGGGAGAATTAGTTAGTTGTTTAGTCCTAACTTTCTACCTCATTTACCTTGCCTATATATGCAAGGTTACTTATTGTATTTACACACTCTTAATACTATATGATAGATATCCCATTGTGTTTATCATTTCACTCGTGGAAGGTTATCAATTTGTGCTTTCTGATATTGGCATTCTCCAACGTGGCATCAGAGCCATGAGAGCATGTTCCTTCTCACATTAAGGTGACTCTCACACATAGCCCTATCAATGGAGCATTATGGAGCCAAAGACACATTTCCATTACATTCAAAAGACCCAAGAATCAAAGAAATACCTTTCATTTCTCAAATTCAATAACATTCATTTTTTGCAATTTTTAAATTTCTTGTACTTATTGTATCATATAAATCTGTACAACACAAAAAAGTTATAGAAAAATGACTTTTTTGGCAAAGGACCAAAATATCCCTTTTCCCATCTACCCATTTGGGTTGAAAATTGGATTTTTGCAACCTATTGGCTTGTTGTGGGTCACCATCACAATTTGTATACATTTTTTTGCCATTTTGACATTGTTCCAATTGTTGGTTTCCTTTGTTGCAGGTTTCATGGGATATTTTTATGTTCTATTGGCTTGGTTTGTGGCACTTTTGTCAAATATTTTCTATCTGTAATATTATGTGTTAGTCTTTGTTGCCACACTTTTCTTGCTATAGATATCATAGATAAGCTAGCATTGTAGTTCATCCTTTGTAAGATTGCTTGATATTAAGACCTATCAAAATGATGATGAGGTATGAAGTATGTTACAAAGTGTACAATGACCTTGCTTATATAGGAAAGGTGAGGAATAGGATTAGACATGATTGTGACATGTGTCTTAATCCTTTGACATTGACAACTAACTCCTAACAACCTAGGAATGAAGCATTAAAAGCTAAAAAGATAAGATCTAGAAATGACAACTATGACTTCTAGAACGAATCTTATATCCTATGTAAACTTAACATGTTAATAAGTCCCCAAAGTCCCTAGTAAGATAAATTAATAGGTATAAGACACATGTTCACACAAATAGGTTTGTGGTACTTTTGTCAAATATTGGCTATTTGCAATATTATATGCGTTAGTCTTTGTTGTCACACTTTTCCTATTGTAGATATCATAGACAAGCTAGCATTGTAGTTCAACCTTTGTAGGATCTTTTGATACAAGCATCCAAAATCATTGGTAGGAATTTTTTTGGTGTATCACCTAAAATTTCAACACCCAGGTTATTATGCTCATTATGTCAAAGGACACTCTTGTCAAAGAAGGTACAAGGTAAAAAGGAATATTATGCATGCCACAACCCTATTGTTCTTACTTCCTCATGAATTACACTCATTTTTGTAGTTGGAAAACAACCAACATCCAATAGTTATATATTTCCATTGAGTGTAATCATCAAGCTAGCATCATTTGTGCTTGGTTTACTTGGATTGATAGCTACGAGGTTTTTTTGAGAAAATTTCCTGTCCAGGTGTGGAGAACTTGTAAATTCCTCTTGCACTAGCTCTCAATCTACGACCTTTTTTCACCCATTATAGGACATGCCTAAACTTTGGAGTCACAACCTATCATATGGAGAATCATGCAAGGTGTGAAGCCATTGGCAATTTCGTAGCCTAATCTCTCCTTTGTTGATAGGTTTAAATCCTTTGCATAGTGCAAAAATTTGTTGTAGAGTGAGCTATTTGTGAAGAGTGTACACTCTAGAGGTGTGAGAAAAGCCACATCCTCCTACACCCCAAAAGAATAGGTTATAAATTTATATGGGACACATGGTGTCATCATCAACATACTTGCATACGACTCGATCTCTCTAACATGACGATATCTCATATCAATGACTTTATACTTGGAAACAAAGAATCTTCCAAAATCCACCTCATATTTGTAGTTACATTAAATTATTATGATTAAGAGTTGATATTTGACTTGTGGATAACACTTTATGTAAATTTCCAAATTGATTAATCTAATCAATTATTTATGCCAACAATTAATGATTAATGTTACTAATTTTTAGCTACCATCTAAATTAGGAAAGTTTTATCAGGCAGTTATTAAACTAAAGTGAGAAATTTTTTTAACATTTAAACAAATCAGATAAGAAAATCAGACATTCAAATATTTATCAGGTACATGTACATGTTTCATGGCTAGTTCATCATGTTCAACATTTTATCATATGGTGTAAAATGGACTTCCATAAGGGTTGAGTCTAGTATGTTGTCTTCTCATATTCAAAAGATGCAACAAATAGTGGTCGCATGTTTCAATCATATCTCAAACACTACAATCTAGGTTTTCATATTTTTTGGATATAATTTATAAAACAATGAGATGAAAAAACCCTTTAAATTTCTCACTAACCTAGTTTGCATTTTTTGAGAAATCTTCACCACTTCTAAGGAAAAAGACAAAACCACCTTTTTAGGAGGATTGTAAGGCTCAAAGGGCAATTCTACATTAGTTTTGAGGTCCCACATGGGTTGACCATCACTCAAGGGGAGTTTTGGACACTTAATCAGTTAGTTTGGTCCAATTTTGAGGCCTTTTTTGCATACTTTTCAAACT
>VDFB02209022.1:0-16962 GCA_007258455.2 Sequoia sempervirens | reverse complement strand
CCATGATCAAGGTATTGCAAGTGTTTCCCGAGGAGTAAGGGTTGGTACAAGTGTCCAGCCTGATCTTCCTATGCATACATCACATTATATGACGCCATCATTTGTGCCTATATTGTCGTCTGAAATGTTGGAAACACATACCATGCAGGCATCCGTTAACGCACCCTCTGGCAGTGAACACATACCAAAACATGCGTCAAGACATGTACCTGGGGATGCAGAGGCCACTGCTACTGGTGATGTTTTAGCAGCATTTCCTAGATCTTCGCGTATTACTAGTACAGGAACATTTCCGGTCACACTTGTGGTGACCGAGGATTTCGTTCCCATAAAGATAGAGAAGGTCCCAAGTACTTTAAAATGTTTTTATTATTATTCTATATAATCCAATTGAAATTTATTTATTGATCACTCTTTTTAGACTATTGATCCCATGATCATTTTGTAGGAAATGGTGTTTTTTATAAACATCTAAGTGATATTACATTGGAGCTCTTCAAGCCCACCATACGTACACGCTGGAATGCCCAAAATGAAGATTTAAAAGATGAGCTCATTAACCATTTAGTTGTGTTGTTCGGTGATAAAAAATTCAACCAAACTAAGGTCCTTAAGAAAGCTGGTACCTATCTAAAGTATGTGAGGGACCAATATAGGTCACATTTAGAGAAGAACAAAAAGTACGAGCGTCCCCCCATGATTCCGGATAGGGAGTGGAAGGACCTGGTGTCCAATGGAAAGAAGAAGGCTGAAAAGAAAAAAGGAAAGACACCACCGGGCCAAGGAAGGTATGTGATATAGAAGCATAAATCTGCAAAAAATCCTTATTAATTGCGATTTTTAAAAAAAACTGCAAGCTGGACTATTTTTTTCCTTATTTTTTGAAAAAATCATTGACTTTTTGGTCAATGATTTTTTCCCATTTCAAACTTCAAAATCACCAAAAAAATGTGTTTAAAATCTGCAAAAAAATGTGAATAAAATTGAGCTGGTTTTCGCGCAAAAAAAACCATGAGACCATGGCTTGTTGCTTACTATTATGCTTTGATAGATTTTTTCCAAGCATCCATAGCTTGTTTGAAAGCACCTATTTTAGGATTTTAGCCATAGCAGCAAGGCAATGAACTGTTTGATAAAATGCTTTGGTAGACATGTATGAAAAATGCAGTAGGATAAACAAGGCAGTGAACAGCTTGAAAAAAATGTCTCAAAGAAATGTAGTCTCATGGTGATGGAAAGCCATGACGAATGCCATGACAAGAAAATTGCTATGGATTGTCATGACATTCCATCACCATGAGACTGCATTTCTTTTAGGCATTTTTTCAAACAATTTGTTGGTGGTTTTTTATGCTGTTAACCAAGTTTGTCTCCTAATCTACCTATGGAATTGCCAATCCCAATCAAGGGCAGCTCAGAGAACCTGAACCAACTGACGGGGATTTTAAAATAACCTCCTACACATTGGGTTCTGCAAGACCCAGGAGGGTGATCCCTATAATGTGTTTATGATCTCTGCACCAAACTCAAACAATCATTAACAAAATTATAGATAATCCCACAAATGGCTCAACAGAATAGGATATCACTAAAATGAATTGGCCTTTCACCAGTAATGTCAGCTACCTGGAGCATGAGATAATTACAACATTATTCCATATCTTATGATGTCATTTAATTTGCAAATTTGGTGGCAAGCCCTAAGCAAAAACTTACAGACACAAAGATTTACAAACTTGTATGATTTAGATCAGTGCCATATACCATTGGGGAGTCAAACTCATAAACAGTCACAATTCGACAACAGATTTAAATACTAGCATATAGGATCCCTGACAATGTTGCATTACAACATTATCAATTTCTGCCCCAACCCGATACTTCTTATTTAATCCTTTTACAAACATACCATCCATGATTTCATCCAAGCATTTTAATTAATTCTTTGAATTAAAGCCAAGACAGAAAACACACACATCGAGATGATGAGATGAACATCATAATCCTTGATTATTTTATTCAAAACATGATATGTTTGTACAGAGGAGAGACTCGAGCTCAAGATATATCATCTTAGCTTGAAATGTTGGTACTATTATAAAACATGCGGTCTTCATAAGTTTAAAACCCTTTACAAAATAACCCAAACCTAAATTGCCATAGTATTCACAAAAGTTCTTACAATTTCTTGCTCTGCAACTTTACCTAGACTCGACTACAAAAAATATCTAACTTGCCAGCCCTAATTTCTGGCCTTGAAATCCTTCTTATAGAAAACAAAGGAGCAACAAGCATCAGGCCAGAAATTACACATGCCATTGATCAATTGGACCGCTACATCCCATTTCAAAACTGAAAACACAACCACCAAACCCGGAGCATCTTTCTATTGATTCCACTCATTGCAAAATAACCACAGCATCTGTTACTCCTCAAAACTGCACCCAAAACTGCCATGGAGCAAAACCAAAATTCAGTTATACATAATGTTGAGCTGTTAGTTGCTGGTACTATACACCGCTTCTCCTCCTCGTTAAGTACTTGTCAACCCAACTCTGATATTCCTCATCCTGTCGGCCAATTAAAATCCATCACCTCCTTCATCTTGGTAATGTAAGGTGTGAACTTCACTACAACCCGTTGGCCTCCCTTTCAAATGATTCCAGAAACATGCTAGTATTAATTATTTTATCCATGCTATTTACCAGCAAGTCATGATTTGAATCATCACAAATTAATTTAATTTGTTCATTAATAACCTCCTCTGCCTTTTCCTACCATTGCTGCAATGTCTGAACATTTCCACTTGTATCCATTATATCTGGTAGGAAAGTGTCATCCCAATCATCAAAATTCTTTATTAATTCCCTAATTTTCTTACTTAGATCATCAGGCAAGGCTTAAAATCCCTTCAATGATTTCAGAAAAATTTGAGTAGGCTTTAATGATTGGGGCCTATTATTCACATCAAACCTAGAAGCCTTAAACATAATGTCTAAATCAGTGGCCCTCCGGATCCATTTTTCAATCAGGGGCAGAATCACCTCCTTGTCTTTGTTAATATTTTGAATTCCCTCCAAGAATAAAGAATACAAAGAATGTACAACTGGCAGCTTAGAATCAATCTTTTTATTTAAATGCCTTATAACGGTGTCTACAACCTCATTGTGCTTGGCCATAGCATTATCCTCACTCGCCCTTAGGGCAGCCTGTAATTTTGTAACTTTGTTTATTATCTGCTCTTTGGTAGAATCTGTAGAAAGCTCAACATCTTCTTCAACTGGCCCTGGTGTAGGGCTATCAACAGCTATCTGAATTAGGGATCCAGGAATAGAAATGATTGGAACAATAGGGGGTAATGACCCTGAAGCAGTAGGTATTGCTCTAGCAGCAGCGGCACCGAAAGATTCTCTCACTTACCCATATCTCAGCCTATCTACTTCAGATTGCAACTCAACATTTCTTTTATGTATCCTACTATACTCCCCAATCATTGTGTTATATTTCTCCATCAAGCTTTTCTTCTCAGCCTCATCTCTTTCAACTATTTTCTGGGTCAATTTGGCCACATTCAGTGTTAAGCTTGTGGCCTCTATTGTTGAGGTTTCAAAGACTCTCTTGATGATGAGCCCACCCCTTAAATTTGGACTAAGATCAGCTACATTTGGTTTTCTTCCCTGAGGTGCTAAAGCCCATATCGCCAAATTTTCATACTCCTCACTAAAGGTAGAGTCTTGTAGTGCTGTTGTAGACACGTAAAAATGACCTAGGCCTGCAAGCTTCATTTTTGCCACGTTCGTCTTAGCATAATTATGACATTTAATTATGTCCTTGGTCCACATTCGACTATTGATTAAATAATTCATAATTATTTAATTAATTCATGTCCTTTGATTCTTCATGATTATTAAATAAATAAATTTTATTTATTTATTAAATACGTCATTAATTGGCTGTCTTTCTTTAATTAAATAAATTTCTTAATTTATTTAATTCCCCTTTGTCATTTAATTCTTCTTGATTATTAAATAAATGAATTACATTTATTTATTTAATATGTCATTGAAAGTCTTAATTAAATAAATTGATTAATTTATTTAATTAGCTGGTCTTATCTCCTAAATTAAATAATTAAAATTAATTATTTAATTGCCAATTAATATTCTTCTCATTTTAAATAAATTAAATTATTTAAAATGTCCTGTCAATCTTAACTGTCAGTCCTTTTGGATAAATAATCTGAAAAGATTATTTATTATCTCTCAAAATCCATAATTTGAATTAATTTAATTCAAATTAGTAACTAATATTCCAAAAATCAAGTAATCTTGCAGATTCTTGATTTTCCAAATCGAATCTTTAGTTCAAATCTTATCTTTTTGATTTTTTGAATCTCACAAATCAGGCAATCTTATCTTCTTGATTTTTCAAAAATCTTTATTTCTTTAATTAATTTATTTCATTTATTCTCCACCGTCGATCTGATTATCTAAGATATTATTTTGACCGTTCGATTAAGGATTTTGCCCTAACCCTGATTAGGGATTCTCAGATTTAATTTGGACCTCTCATTCTAGGTCTTTCTTAGAATTTGATCTCATCCGTCTGCTCAAAATTGTGTTTTCTATAAAAGACAATTTTGCTCATAATTTCGGGATCTGACAACTTCATTTTTGAATTTAGGCATTATAGTCATTTGGCATTAGTAGTCATTATTTTCATTTTATCATAATTGTCATAGACATAGGCATAATTTTATAAATCCTTCAACATTTGCATAGGACTTTGACATTATTATAGGTTGCTCATTTGAAATCTGAGGGCCTCATTCGATTTGCTGCAAACTAGAAGGTGCTATGAAGGTGAAGCATGGAAGGAAAGGAAGGTATAATCATTCTTTGTTTTGATTTTTCATTGTTCTTGATAGCCTCTTTGGATTTTTAATGTTTATTGATTAACAATCTAACGATCTATTTTTCCATTGATACATTTGGTGAACCCGACATTTTGTAGAGAAATTTGTGTGTGTTCTTGTTTGTTTTCACTATTTTGCAGGTTACAGCCAAGAAGTCATACAAAATCCCGTCACCTTCATTTGAGCACAGAAAAATGGGCGAATAAAATATTTTAAAACGGTTTATGGGTTTTGTAGATCTTGGTCTCAACTTTTCAGAACATCAAACGATTTTAAATTTTGTTAAGATTTGACAAAGTTATGGCTATTTTAGTGATTGCTGTTTTTTTAATTTAGCTTTTAAAACCCGCATTTTTTCTTTTGTCTATAATGTTTTTTTTTGCAGAATTGTGAAAAAAAAAAATTAGGTTTTGAAGGTCTATCATCTAACTTTCCATGGATATCTACCACTTAAAATTTTGTTAAGTTTTGAGCAAGTTATCGCTGTTTTAATTTGCTGTTGTCATTAATGTTTTTTATTTATTTTTTTGTTACTAATCAAGGTTTGCAGCTTGTTGGCGGTTACTTTTCGTGAGTTGAAGACAAACACTAAAACTACTAACGTATTGTCTTGTAGGTTCGATTGTCAAAGAACAAACATCAAAATAATGTGCTTCCTTTTTTATTAGTATAGTACACATTTTATTTTGGTGCAATTTAAAACAAACCTTTGTTTTCTATGTCTGAATGTGTTTGCAAAATGGTAGGTGAGTATGCTCTCACTTGGTGAAAACCTAGTGATCAGAAAACTAGACCCATTTTTATTTGTTATTACCCTGACTTGGTATATCGGAGTATCCTCTCCCCTCGCACTTTCAGGTGATCTTGGGTGTAAGAGAAACGGTTACTAACTCTAGAAATTGGGTCTACCTAGGGATTTCATCACCCCAATGCGACTCAAACCGGCAATGGAGCTAAATCCAAGCTACCCCCGACCGGTATATATATGTAAACCTTAAGGGAAAACCTAAGGTTGCTTGTGCAGATGTGTCATACGGACAGAGTTGTACTCCCTTAAACCCTGTTGAGCTTAACCTCTTCAGGCTGGAATGCCACCTTAATGGTGATTAATCTCTTGCCCCATGTATGGCCACTCGAACGGGGGTCCCTAACTAAAAAATTTTATGTAGTAAGCCAAAATCCTTCTATTTGCTAGCGCAACACCGGTCAGTGTGAAGGCATTCACACTTTCACAGTTTGTAGTAGATGTGATCAGCTCGCCATGGGAGTTTCATGGGGGTTGGAAGCTTGGTTGGCCTGAGAAGAGAGTGCACTGTAAGGGGGAGCCCGTGCAGCCAAGCTTCTGAATTCACACGCTACAGATATGCGGTTGGGGAAACCCGCGTGGAATCTAGTGAATATTGTCATGGCCTAACCTAGGATTGTACTTATCTAATGTGCGATTGGTTATACCCAAAACATTGTGCTTGTCAAGTGCTTATTGAATTACTCAAACATTATACACAACAGTCACAAATCTGGACACAAACAATCAACCTTGGACAAATCAAACTTTTGAGCAAAACATCAAAAAACAATCTTAGTCCTCATTTTGAACCTTAGACTGTGCATTGTTCATCTTAGACCTCATTTTGAACCTAGACTTTGCATTAATCATTTTAGTCCATCAGCATTATTGTCTTAGTCCACATTTGACACTTTGGCTTTGATCACCTTATCATCTTACATCAATCATTTCCTTAGACAAACATTATCATCACCTAGTCATCCTCTTCAACATTTTAGGAAACATAGTCTTGCATTGTCATCTTTTATCCAAAAAATCTAAAAAACATAGGCTAGTGTCATCCTCACATTTACTTATCATTCTCATTGTCCTCATTTGAACAAATCCCTTTTACGGTTGAGACTAGGCTTCAAAGACAACAACGACAAATGGAAAACTTTGGATAAGATTTCAATCCCAACATCAACAATAACACTTATGACACAAACCAACATTGGAATTTTTCTTACCCATTTCACAACATGAACATGCAATCTTCCATGAACATGCCATCTTCATCACAAAAAATTTATGAACCATTCATACAAAGAGACCAAAATGGACAAGTATATTGGAAAGACATAGAAGCTGCAGCGCAAAATCCTGATATATTCTCCTTTGTAAAAAAATCAGTCTTATGTGACCCTCAAAGGTATCTAGCCATGCTTTTGGACGAAGGGGCTAAGTTACCATACGGCTTTGACATAAATACTTTGCCACCATCTTTCTACCCTCACAATCAATAGTCATTTGACACAAATCCTGCCATTAATTCACAACAAATGTCCACTTATCATCCTTATCCTAACCTTGACAAGGGAATCCAACTGTCCAATAGTCCATTCCAAACCTCCACGTCATATTCTGACCCTTCACCTATTAATTCCGTCAAAGTCTGCATCCCTTATCAATCATCTACCAACTCATGTCAAGTCCCCACATCATACCATACCAATCCGGTCCAAGTCTCCATGTCCTCTTTCAATCAACCTTACACCAATCCAGTTGAAGTCTCCATGTCATATCCTTGTCCTTCGACAGTTAATTTAGTCCAAGACTCCATGACATATCCAGTCCAAGACTCCATGTCCTATCTTTGTCCCTCACATGCTAGTCCAATGCAAGTACCCATGTCCTATCCTAGTCCTTCACATACTAGTCCAATCCAAGTTCCCACGTCCTATCCTAGTCCTTTGGTCATTAATCCTTTTCAAGTCACCCCCCCACAAGCCACATCTAGTCATGAAAATTCTTTCATAGTCCAAAGTTAAATCCCATTTAATAAACTTGAGGATACATGTCAAAATGAAAGTCCAAAGCATGACCTTATAACGTCACCCTCATGTCAAGAACAAGGTAGTCCATCCCATGACCCTATTTCCGATTGTATCCTCCATGACAACCCCATCTTCAACCAAGATCCTACCATTGACCAAGAAGTCCAAAATGGTCCACTCCTTGACCATTATGCCATTCATGATCAAACACTTGTTGACCCTATAAAGGCCTCGACTATTGACATTTCCCAAGATGAGACACTTGCCTTCATGGGACACATAGATGATATTCCTCCAGAACAAGAATCTTCCACTAAGGACATGCTTGCATATGATCAAGTTATAGTTGAAATCATTGGACTATATGACACTAAAAATAATGATGGCTTCGACATTGCCTTGGAAGCACCAACAAAATCATTTGAACCTAACATCTCACATGATCAGACCAAAGATATTAGTCAGGAATATGTCCAACATGAAAATGAAGCTAAGACACTTTATCAACTAGGGTCATCTATCTTTATCAGAGCAGGCTTTCTTGTAGATGAAAATATTACAAGTGACAGTGTCCATAGACATCATGATGGGTTAGTATCTTGCTTTCAAAACAATAAATACCCCATCGCAAATAGAATCTGTAAAAGCATGCAATATCAAGGCAAAGGACTAGGCATACACGAGCAAGGAATTCTAGAACTAATACAGCTTCAGGAAAATTACAAACATCAAGGTCTTGGTTATTCCTCAGACAACAAATCAAACGATGTCAGTGGTACCTCCTCAATACTGGGGGCAACTTTGTCAAATACAAACGTCAAAATGGAGTCCATGAGAAATCCTTGTCATACAATTGCTGCCAACACCCCCTCCACCCACACCATGAACTATCATTCCATCATAAATAAACCTTCCCTTTGGAACCAACACAAACAAAACTCTTACAAGTCAAAAGATCAAATTCAAATGTCAAAGGCCATTGAATCAAACAAAATGACAAGTGGACAAATGAAATTAAAATGGATCCCAAAGAAAGATGGATCAAACAAAGACATCGAGTCAAATACAAAAGTCAATCACAATGTGGAGCCACAAGAAAAGAGGACTCCCACATATTACACATGTCCACCTCCCTCAAAATGGTCATCAATCAAGGCATATAAGAGTGTTGGTTCCAAACACCATCCCTCCAAAATCAATCATCCACCATCCCAAGTTTGGAAAATAAAAAGTGATTCATCTAAATGTCCAAACAACCGTTCCATGTCTACCATCATTCGTCATAATCCTACAACTCGCCTAAAGTCCAAAAATCCTACGTCACAAATCCGTCACATCATGGCAGCAACTCTTTACCACAAGGACTCTCATGGCACTCTATTACGATGTGCGTATTTTGATAAGGCCAACTCTAGTATTAGAAAGGATCACAATGACATCGATCAGTTGTATACAAGTGCTACGATCCTGACAAGACAACTCCTTCAGCAAGGTCAATATTGGCATATCATGGCACCAGTTTCTACATTGGCACCATCAGTGGATTCAGAACAGTCAGTGGTTATCTAAAGCATCCAGGCTATCCACAAAATCAAAAATACAAAAATCAAAAATCAAAAATAAAAAAATCGTCACCCTGATGAAAACCTGGCAAACAGGCATCTTGGTGACACCAAAAAAATCAAAAATTCAAAAAAATAGTAAAGAGAAAAATTTCATCCAATGGTGAAAACCTGGCAAATAGGCGCCCTGGATAAGTACCATGATGAAAACCTGGAAAACAGGCATCATGTGTAAAATAAATTGTCTATGTGAACTCTTACACTTGGGGGCAAGTCGTCTCATTTCCCATGCCTTCCTCATGACATTGACATCCATCTAATCCCTATCATTTCCGTCCATTTTCCCACCTACCTTGGTCTTGACATAAAACTGGCACACATAAATCATGTTGTGGTAAAAATCTTGACATGTTTATCCTTTGGTCATACATTATTCATGAAACATCATGTCATTGACCATCATAGTCTTATTGTCCTTATATGACATAGTCCTTGAAAATCATATGAAAATTCCCTTAGTCTCATGTCTCCCATCCTTTACCAAGGCCACCTCTTATCCTTTCATGCTTGTCACCTATCTTGGCTTTCCCTTGTCAAACGGTCTAAGGATAATCATCATCCCATCTAGTCCTAACCAAGTCATTCCAAATGCAACGAGTCTAATCCATATAAGCACATTATCCAAAATTTTACTTGACTGTGTTCCTGGCCTGGCTATAGACCATGATACTTTCGTCACATTATCATCATCGTCCTCACGTTGTTTTGGGATGCATCCTTCCCACGTCAAACAACGTTGTCATCACCTGTCAATTGGTATTCAGCTTGACTAGGGGCACAATCATTTTTTTCTTGGATTCTCATGTGTAGGAATCAGTCATATGCATTTGTCACAATCCTCTTAAATGCCAAAATCCAAAAAAATCATAAAATAACAAAAAGACAAAAAAATCATAAAATGTCCTAAAAAAAGACAAAAACATCATAAAATGTCCTGAAGAAAAGACAAAAAACATCATAAAATGTCCTAAAGAAAGACCTAAAAATCATAAAACATCCTGAAGAAAAACACAAAAACATCCAAATCAATGTCAAAATCCTAAAAAATGGAGTCAAAGTTAGTCATGTCAGTCAATCCATGTCATTGTTGAGCTACGTTCTCTCTGTGCATTTGCTACGTAGGCAAGGCCATCAGTCGATGAGTCCCCGAGACATTAGGTCAGTCTTTTTAGGTTGGTCCAAATAAAATCATGGCATTTGTCACAATCATCGCGTCAGTCAAATAAGTCAGACATAGTCAAAATCAGACACAAGACAGTCATTTGAAACGTCAATGTCAAAATTGGTCAAAATTAGACAACACAGTCCAATCAATCATACAGTCAACATCCGTCAACTTGCCAAAACATATTAGTCAAAACAATGTCAATCCCATCACTCTTTGGTCCTCTTCAAGATGTGTCCTTCTTGGAGTTAGACCTCGTCAAAATGTCCTTTGCCTTTTCAGGATGTGTCCTTCTTGACAATAGGCCCCGTCAAACTGGCAACACCGTCAAATTGGCAAAACCCTTAAACTGTCCAAATTGTCAAATCGACATAAAATCAATCTTTGGCAAACAAACATTGGCAAACAAAATTGCATGGTTGTTAATCTTTCTTGGCTATTTTGTCTTATATTTTTACTATCTTTTCTTTATGGTCATGTTACTAGCTACCTCGAGGATGTCCCATGAAGGATTTAGAGGTGCGATGACATCTCTTGGCCTATTTTATTTTCTTTGACTGTTGTCTATGGATTGTCTTGACAAAAATACTGGGGCAACTTCGCCCTTAGTATGAGTTAGCACATTCCTTGTTTGTGACTGTCTATTTTTCAAGTGGATGACCTTGCACACCTTGGTCTATGTCATATCATGGTGTTTGTTGTCCATTCATGTCATTTTTACATGCATCTTCTTTAGTCTTGTCATCTTCTCTCGCTCATCTCATACAGGCATTGCATCCATATCATCATCCATGTCTTTTTCACTAACATTTTTTTTGTCTCTTCATATCCTAGTCTTCTCATCAATTTCGAGAGCACACTCATGTTCTTGGAACTTGTCTATCCTCTCGAGGGGGCATACTGTAACCCTCCTCATCATTCTTCCTCATCTTATTTTGCACTGGGGCATTTTTTGACTTATTTTCTTTGTCACAATGTGACAAGCAACATTATGACAAAGAGGGGCAAAATGTAGACACCTAAAAATGACCTAGCCCTGCAAGCTTCATTTTTACCACGTTCGTCCTAGCATAATTATGACATTTAATTATGTCCTTAGTCCACATTCGACTATTGATTAAATAATTCATAATTATTTAATTAATTCATGTCCTTTGATTCTTCATGATTATTAAATAAATAAATTTCATTTATTTATTAAATGTCATTAATTGGCTAAGTCTTTCTTTAATTAAATAAATTTCTTAATTTATTTAATTCCCCTTTGTCATTTAATTCTTCTTGATTATTAAATAAATGAATTACATTTATTTATTTAATACGTCATTGAAAGTCTTAATTAAATAAATTGATTAATTTATTTAATTAGTTGGTCTTATCTCCTAAATTAAATAATTAAAATTAATTATTTTATTGCCAATTAATATTCTTCTCATTTTAAATAAATTAAATTATTTAAAATGTCCTGTCAATCTTAACTGTCAGTCCTTTTTGATAAATAATCTGAAAAGATTATTTATTATCTCTCAAAATCCATAATTTGAATTAATTTAATTCAAATTAGTAACTAATATTCCAAAAATCAAGTAATCTTGCAGATTCTTGATTTTCCAAATCGAATCTTTAGTTCAAATCTTATCTTTTTGATTTTTTGAATCTCACAAATCAGGCAATCTTATCTTCTTGATTTTTCAAAAATCTTTATTTCTTTAATTAATTTATTTCATTTATTCTCCACCGTCGATCTGATTATCTAAGATATTATTTTGACCGTTCGATTAAGGATTTTGCCCTAACCCTGATTAGGGATTCTCAGATTTAATTTGGACCTCTCATTCTAGGTCTTTCTTAGAATTTGATCTCATCCGTCTGCTCAAAATTGTGTTTTCTATAAAAGACAATTTTGCTCATAATTTCGGGATCTGACAACTTCATTTTTGAATTTAGGCATTATAGTCATTTGGCATTAGTAGTCATTATTTTCATTTTATCATAATTGTCATAGACATAGGCATAATTTTATAAATCCTTCAACATTTGCATAGGACTTTGACATTATTATAGGTTGCTCATTTGAAATCTGAGGGCCTCATTCGATTTGCTGCAAACTATAAGGTGCTATGAAGGTGAAGCATGGAAGGAAAGGAAGGTATAATCATTCTTTGTTTTGATTTTCCATTGTTCTTGATAGCCTCTTTGGATTTTTAATGTTTATTGATTAACAATCTAACGATCTATTTTTCCATTGATACAGCTGCATTGACTTCCTCCTCACTGCCTTGCATAGGATGCTTCGATTGCATGATAACATTAAAATCTATAGCATCAGCAAAGTCCCATTCAGGGAGAAGTAGGACACCAGCTTGAGACACAATTTTCCTTCCTTCATCAGGGGTGAGGTTCTTGAACTGCTCTATTAGCTCGGTTTTGACCTCATCATCATTTTCCTGATCAGACCTGTCAAGCCTTGTTTCTCTTCTTTCCTTGCATTTGTCTTGATATTCTTGAAGTTTCAACCTCCAGACCAATTGCAAGAACACAGGAGTCTTCACAAAGGCATCATCATCCAGGAATTCCTTGTAGGCCAGCATCCTTACATCTTGAACATTTTTGTCCTTTTATATCTATATCAGTTAACACCAATTGTGCTAACTTAGGAGGTGAAGGGGTGCCAACTTGCATGTCTTGATCGGTGACAATTATTTCATCCACCAAAGTGTCTTGTGGTTCCTTAATTCTTTGCCTCTTAGGGCTTGGCTCTAGTGGCGGGTCCATAGGGTCATCCTGAGGTGGTGAATCAAGATCCACAATCTTTATTCCTCCAGGCTTTCTAATCCCTTGGCCAGATTGTGATGAGGATTTTATTATTTGTTTATCTTTTTTGTCTCCAACCTCTTCATCATTGCTATTATCTCTTTTTCTTCTGTATAAGGGCCTATCAATTGGTGGCTGACAAATTGGCCTTTCTTCCACAGGCCTCACCTCCAATCCCTGGATTTTCAAATCTACCTTCAAATTTATCTTCTTGGTTCTCATGGTGCTTATGATTTCTCTAAAATTACTCATCAGCAAATCAATTCTTTTGTGAAATGGAGTAAACTCCATTAATGGATCATACTTTGGAT
The DNA here is from genome assembly GCA_007258455.2 of Sequoia sempervirens. NCBI lineage: Eukaryota > Viridiplantae > Streptophyta > Pinopsida > Cupressales > Cupressaceae > Sequoia > Sequoia sempervirens. Next base: position 3,312 of record VDFB02209022.1, on the reverse strand, counting down.
CCAACTTATGCACTAGGGCCAACAATTTCTCATAGGCAATCCATTTTTCTTTATTCAATTCTTGCCTACCCAAATCAAATTCATTCCTAATCAAATCTTCAGGAAAGTTGAAAACATGGGCAAATTTGCCACCCTTGATTCTTTGTCTAAATAGAGCAAAGAATTCCTCGGGATCATGCTACCTTACGTATCCATTCTTCAAATGGTAATCAATAAAAAATTGATCAAAATGAACCCATCCACCCTTGGAAAATACAAAATCTGAGACAACAATATAATCAGGGAACAAAGTCCCTTTTCCTCTTCCTGTCAGGTTATCTTCATGGATGCATCCCAGCTGCCACAAAACCTTTGCAAATCCCATTCTCGATGGTACATTGTATAGAAGAATATGGGGGGTTCCTTGGAAACATAAACCCTTAAGATAGTGCTTACAGGATATGGAATGATGTCACCCCAATTATGACATACTTTTAACTCAGACCTTCTTGCTTTGGGCCGAAGGAAATCATGCAAATCCTCAAAAATTATTGGCATATTTACCATTAGTCTAGCCCTAAGCCTAGAAGCAAAGCAATTGTCAAACTGCACATAGCTAGCATCCCTCTTGTTGTAAGACATATCTGCACTCCAGGCCTGTACTGGTAGCCTTTCTCCATTTACCTCTTGCCTCAATTCCATCTTCTCTGAGAAGAAGCTGACATTCTCATACAAGAACATATGCATTAACAAAGAGTACCAAAAGAAAGGAACACTAGTGTCCCCCACAAATAAGTTCAACAAACCCTCATGCATTCTTTCAGCAAGGAAAAAAGCATAATCATATACTACAGAGAAATTAGGATACTAAATCTGAGCCCCCATAAACATATAGGCAATGGGCATCATAGTATTAGGACTGAAATCTAAAATTTGGCAAAGTGAGTAGAAGGTTTCCAAGAAATAATCAGCAAAACAATTTAACCTGAAAGGTTCCTGATCAGTCGGGCTGATATGAATCGTGGAACTGCCCGCCTTGACTAGATGAGGAGGAAGCAATTTTGATGTGAAAAAAGGTTGAATCTTGGCATACTCTTGTTTCATCTCCTCCAAGTCAATCTGGACCAACAATGAGCCATTTTCACTCAAATCAAAAACCCTCCAAATTACATCTGCATTTACATTCAATAAAACCTCACCATCATTATCCCTTATAACCCTTGTGACAGGATCATATCTCGCAGCCACTGCCAGGAGGAGGTCAACATCAAGGAACACATTCGGTACTACAAGCTTTCCCATATCATACCTCCAACCATTTGAAAAAGGATGAGGTGCATTTCGCTGGCCATATCATCTTCTAAACAGTTCTAAACCCGTCATTGGTACCCTAGCATCTGTAATGTTGTAGGTTCTATATCTCAACCCTTCACCTAAGGCTATCCCTCTCATCAAAACCAAACCCTTATTCTTGTCGTTTATTGGCTAGGGAAATTGGTCAAGGAAATCATCATAAAGATTCCTCTGCATGTAGTCAATATGGCCAAAATGTTGTTTTGTTGGCGCCATTTTAAACAACTAGGGCTTCTCGAAAAATCAAATTATGAACAGACTAGTGCTAATCAAAATGAAAACACAGTAGAATTTGCAATTTCCCACAATTCAAGAGAAATAGTAACCCTAAAATCTTAATTCAGAAAAACCCTTATCAACACAGCAAAGCTTTTCACAAGAAACACATTTGGACAGAATAGTGATGAAGAAAATAACTCACAGAAATTCGCGTTCTGTAGAAAATCAAACTCTTGCCAAAATTACTTTTGAAAGCTCTATCTTTGGCTCTGGACTGCTTTGAAGATGCTTGAATGCCTTAGTGGTGAAAGTAGTCTGCAATTAAACACTTGAACTTTATGAACATTGCCAATAGATGTCTCATCCGCCATTAAAGCCTACTTGAATACAGTGCCAATGCCTTCCATTGTATTTGACGTAGATTTAAATCTCCGTCGTCGATCTCTTGTTTTAGTCAGATCATCGAACGGTCCTCCTTAAAAATGCTGACAATGCATTCCACATCATCCCCAGGGCCCACCATTAAATGCAGCACCAGGAAGATACACATGGCGCTCGCCCGCGATATCGTGATTGCTCAAGTTGGGATTGCGGAATAGCGGGCAACCGTTGATCTCTTCATCGGTGACCACGATCAAGTAAAACAAGGGACAATCTTAAGGCCTATTCGTTGAGCAGCTTTTTCATCAAGATTAAAACATCGCCGTTGATTATAAACATGTGCACCACTCAGGTGATTTAGTAACCCACTTGATAACACACTAAAGTCCTATGCATTTATTAAATCATTTTATTTTCTTTTCGGACATCAGCAACCTGGGACACGTGGCGATCGTCCGCGATATCACGATGGCTCAAGTTGGGATCGCGACATGGCAGGGAGCGGTCAGGATGTATCTGTGAGGAGATCAATAGCCATCAAATAACCCTTGCAAAACATTAAACATTACTTAGGAGGAAAAACCTGAGGAAGGGGATGTGGCTTAGGGCAACGATGGTTCGATGGCATAAGGTTGTTTTAAAAACATAAGGCACAAACCTGACTCAAACTTTAGTAAATAAAAGGAGGCCAACAATTAAATATTTATCATTTTATTAAAAGGGGCTAGGCCTTAGATGAGTTAATGAGACATAGGTTGTTTTCTTTTTTAAAAACCTTCTCCAAAAAGTAATGATAGAACAGACCCATACCAAAGATAGAAAACCAAGGGTTTATGAAAGCAAAGTAATAAATCCAGCCCTAGGCACCACTCAGATAAACAAGACTAGCCAATAATAAAAGAAATCCCGGATGTAAATTTGAGGCTCCATCATAATTCACTGCCTTGTCTATGTTATTGCTTACTATTATGCTTTGGTAGATTTTTTCCAAGCATCCATAGCTTGTTTGAAAGCACCTATTTGAGGTTTTTACTTTTTAGCCATAGCATGAAGGCGTTGAACTGTTTGATAAAATGCTTTGGTAGACATGTATGAAAAATGTGGTAGCATAGAAAAGGAGTGAACTATTTGAAAAAATGCTTCAAAAAAATGTGGTCTCATGGTGATGGAATGCCATAACTAATGCCATGACAAGCAAATTTCTATGGATTGTCATGGCATTCCATCACCATGAGACCACATTTCTTTGAGGCATTTTTTGAAACAGTTCACTGCCTTGTCTATGTCTATTGCTTACTATTATGCTTTGATAGATTTTTTCCAAGCATCCATAGCTTGTTTAAAAGCACCTGCTTTAGACTTTTAGCCATAGCAGCAAGG
>VDFB02209021.1:0-61649 GCA_007258455.2 Sequoia sempervirens | reverse complement strand
TGTTGTTCTTCAACTTTGCTCGAGCCTCCATTCTTTTCTCCATCTTGAGTTTTGAAAACATTTCTTCTTTGCCACTTGTGCTGGGCACATAGGAAGTCTCAACACTTAGCCATTTTTATTTTCCAAGTATCCACTTCACAATTCCATCATCTCGGACTATTTGCTTCATCACTTCAAGTCACCACCGCTTGGCCTCAACGTTCCTCCTGCAAAACAAGCAAGGAGAAGAGCATCAAAACACTTCATAATATAAATTCAAGTTACTTACCTGATTTTCACATTTTAACTTCCAAGGGTTCATCATTTTTTCTCTAGCCAACTTTGCTTTCTTCATGATTTGTAGGCTTGGGCATATAACATCTGTGCATCAAATGCCTTAGACAAATTTCATCCTTCTCAATGGTGTGCTTAAGAGATGCAACTTTTAAAATCATCTTTTGAGAGTGTTAGCTTCAACTACATCTTCCTCAAGAAATTTACTTCACTAGCTAAGGTGTTAACGACTTTGATTTTATTCAACTCTGGCTCAAGAAGATTATCATCACGAAGAATTTGAGAAAATTCACCTAGGCAATCAACTTCAAATTCACCATCTGAAGCATTTTTCCTTTTGAAAATACATTTTATCCATTTTGCCTTAGAAAATTGTAAATTTTCCTTAGGAAATTCACCAACCTAGTGCCCATTTAAAATCTTTACCTCAGAATCCTTGGCAAGCTGTGGAAGACCTTAAAATCCATTCCTCATCGATAATCTTCAATACCCAGAAGAAAATTTCTTTCAAAACTTGTCGAATTCATGGGTATACAACGAACGGGTTCATCTAATTTACTTGAATTTCGAACCTTAGAAAAATAATTTTCATCAATTTACTCCAGTTCTTCATCCCTGAGCGTATTCCTGCTCTGACTTGAAAAAAATTTCAACCTCGCGAAGCAGGCACTTTCTGACTTCGTCTCCAGCAAATTCATTTGTGTCTAGGAAATTTCATCACTTCACCAGACTTAGGCATTTTCCCTCTAGAGAGGTGGAATTTTGATAACACTTAGAAAAATATTTAAAATCACTTAGCACTTTGAATTTGCCTTAGAAATTTTTTATTCACCTTCAATCACTCTGCCTGTGGTGAGGAAAATTTTATCAACTCACTTATCACAATTTTCTTTCAAATGCCTGGAGTGCATCTTGTATGTCATGAAAAATATATTTTTCAATTTCAACGCCTGGCATATTTCCCATCTCTTGGCATTATGAACTTTGGGCGCAATTTGCATAGTGTAAAGGATAAGCCTCCAACGCCTAACAATATTCATCTCCCCTTAGGCGCACTTCACATTTAGAAGAGAATATTAGCCACGCCTTAGCCAACTTCACCCTTCATTCACCTAACCTTGAGCGCACTTTATATACTGAGGTGGACAAACACCAATGCCTTGATAATATTCACCATCTCATTTCTAACATGGGGCATTCAAGGTAGGGAGAAGAAAGTCAACACTTAAATATCCCATCTTGCATAACGCCTTAGAACCTTCTGCGTTTGCATGCATACGTTTTGTCTTTTTCCTCTTTTGCATGCATATAGTTTTGTCTTCATGCACACGTCTTGTCTTCAGCCCCATTTGGGCGCATTTCACATAGGGAGGTGGACTTAAGCATCAATGTCAAGCATATAACTTCATGGGCGCATTCAAAGGGTGGAGAAGGAAGTTTGACTCCCACGCCTTTGACTTGCTTTGACTCCTGTTAAAGGATGGGCGCATTTTGGGGTGAGAGGAGGATAACTTCAGATTTTAGATTCTTCTTGCATGCTTGATGATGAGGGCGCATTTAGCATGTTGAGGAGGATTTACCTCAACACCTAGAAACATTTTTATCTCCCTATTTTTCCTTGGGCGCATTTTAGGGGTGGAGGTGGATGAAACTTTTTAACTTAGAAAATTTCCTCTATGTCTCTTATGAGGGCGCATTTGGGCTTGCGAGAGGATGAACGCCTTTGACCCTTGACTTACTTGGCACATGGGCGCATATGAGATAGTGTGAAGGATGGGCGCATATGGAGGTAAGAGGTGGATACTTTATGCCTTAGAATATTTTTAAACATCATGAAGGCAAGTTGGGCACATTTTACCACTGGAGGTGGATGAAACACTAAGAATATTTTAAATCACCTTCCTCAAAGTGGGCGCAATTCACATGTGCTAGAGGATGAAACCTTAACAAAAAAAATTCCTTGCATGCCACTACCTTGAGCTGGGCACATTTGACCATGTGAGGGGGATAAAGCTTTAACTTAGAATTTTTTTATGTTTCTTCATCCTTCCTTGGGCGTTTATGGAGGTAGCAGGAGGATATTTCAAACACTTAAAGATTTTCCTGGCTTCCAGCTGAGATGGGCGCATTTTCATAGTGGTGCAGGATGAAGTCTCAGACTTAGCCATTTTCCTTGTCTTCGCTAGCTCCTCCATGCCTTACTATAAATAGTAAGTCCTTTGATTTTCATATCTCAAAGGCTCAGATTGCTTTGAAATTTTGAACACTGGATCTTCATGACTCCGTCAGCCTATTGACACTGCCATTCTGAGTTGGCCTACTATTTTTAGCCCATTTCTAAAGGTGGTTTGCTATTTACAGTAACTACCTGCTTCTAATACCTCCACAACTCCGATTGACTTGAAATTCGAATGACGCGCTCCTCACCACGTGACCTGCCTGTTGACACCGGCGCCTGACGTTGATTTAGTATTTTTAGCCAGTTTCTGAAATGACTTACTATAAATAGTAAGTTCTCTGTTTGCCCTCAAATTTTACCAGTGAATAGCTTGAAAGATTCTGATCGCGGTGGTATACACCGATTTTCGAAAATTCTAACCTTTTACGCCTTTTTTTGGGTCCCGAAGATGGAAACCCTAATTTGACTTGCATGCATATCAATCGAACTCCGTTCGTCTTCGTTTTTGTTGCATTGTGATCGGTTTGTGATTCTGAAGTGCTGGGAGGTAGCTGTCGGAACGCATCTGCTAAAAATAGTAAGTTCCTGAATGAGTGATTATCTCCGTTTGCATGTCACATCACTGCGAAGCCCTCAAAAAACCCATAAGGAATATGCAGACATGCAAAGAAAACCCTGACATGCAAACCCTAAAAATAGCCTCTGAAGGCTGAACTCTGAAAGTCGTTATCTCACTTTGCATGTTATACCATCGCGAAGGTTTCAGAAAACCCAGAAGGAATCCTCAGACATGCGTTGAAAAACTCTACATATAAACCTTGGAATCTGCTCTAGAAGTTGAACTGCTAAAAATAGCAAGTTGTCTGTTTCAGCTCAAAATTTGCAAACGAGCAGCTTGACATGCTCTGGATGCAGTGTGACTATCGAAACCTTGAAAATGCCGAGAAAATACCCTCAATTGCACACTTACTAAAAATAGTAAGTTGCCGGAATTTGATGAAACTTCGCTGGAAACCTGCTGGAAGCACACTGACTGCAACACCAAGGTTAGATTTCAACTTAATTACTTCATTTGATTTTAAATTGGCTGGAAAGTTCAAAACCCTAATTCTAAGACTTGGCCAAATTTCACGTTTAAGCTCAATGGAGGACACAACCCCGGAAAAGTAGATAGTAGAAAGAGAGAGAGAATAGGAAAACAAGCAAAAATCAAGCCAAAAGTTTGAAATGACGCAAAAATTAGGGGGGTCCCCATCTTGAATGGGGTGATGTGTGAAAAGGTCACAACAATACCGTCAAGACGACACATACCAAGATATGAATAGCAACTAAAGTTAGGCTTATAAAATTCTCCAGTCGACCACACAAGGAAAACTTGTCGTCAGCAAGCTGCTAGTGGTATGGAATAAAACGAAGTTGCCTTGATCGACACACAAATTCACAACTAATATCTACTTGCATGGAATGAAAATGCTATTTTAAACTACTTTACGCTACTTGGAGTCGAAGGGATGAAGAAACCTTGCTAGCTATCCATAACAAAGACAAATTTCACCATCAATGAAAAGATCTTCTATTATTAAAGTTTTACACAACAATCTCTTACAAAAGTTTTCAATGGAAAACTTTCCTTCTTCCCCACACTAAGCTATGTTAAGCTACACAATTATACTATCAATCTCTCTGCTCTAGTCTCTAGTCTGATGTTTAATCTAATGCATTACAAATGAGGGGGACTCCCCCTTTTATAGATGGCCAAGTCCAACGAACGGCTCATATTACAATCAAAAGAATGGCTCAGATTGAGCCACCTTAGCCCTAACCCTAAAAACTGCCATAATGGGGAGTGGTACAATAGATGAATCAAAGATTCCCACTCACTCCCAAAATAGTAAAGGTAATTAATGCCCATAATCAATCTTCTAGAAGGTCACCGTCCAGTAGTGCATTCCCGTTCTCCTTCTCTCTGGCAGCAAATTCAATGAACCTGGCAAGCATAGCCTGAACCTCCTGGACAGAAATCGGTGGAGTACAATCAAGCTAAAACTCAAGCACCGTGACTGATTGTCCATGCCTCATGCAAGATTTTCTCCAAGCAGCTAAAGCATCCTGCGTACTTTGAATCAAACTGGAGAAAGTAGAAATGTTCTCGAAGTCATCCTGCACAAAGGCCTTCACTTCCGAGAAGAAAGGTGCCAGCCTACCCCTCAAATTATTAGTAGTCAACTCATCGGGATTCAGCCGTCTAGCAAAGATTGCCTCCAAAGTATTCTGGACTCCATCAACAATTTTCATCATAGCGTTCCGAACTCTAGCTGAATCCACCAGTTCTGCATCAAAGAAGCCACGTCCTGTGACTACTGATGAGTACCATCCAGCAAAGTTGTACCTATCTCCCTCCTGAATAACTCCATCAATCAGCGTCTGCAAAGGAGTATGCATCAATGCCTCCAGACGCTGAATAACTTTGCTCTGATAAACAAAAGCATCACCCCAGGCCTGATCAACTGCCTCCATACATGCCATGATGCTGGAAGCTTGCTGGTAAGCATGAGCAAGGTCTTCCATGAACTTTTTTGTCTCGGCACGAACTCCTATAATGCATCTATCTGCCTCATGTGCCATCTTCCTCAACTCCAACAAGCCACTGACTGACTCTCTGGATAATTCAACTGGAAGCTCTATTGCCGGAATCTTCTGCCCACCAGGACGAGACAACTGCTGCACATATCCTATCAATGTTTTATGTTCTTTCTTCAATTTCTTATACTTTCCTTCCTTCCTGAACAATCTATCCTTAAGCGCCTGATAGGAGTTATCACACTCCTCAACAATCTGTGCACCTGTGGGGCGTCCTAACTCCATAGTTGTGATCGCATAATTTTCGGGCACTGCTTCATCCCGATCACAATCCACTTGTGGCACTACAATATGAAGGGTGCGAGAACCACCCTCATTAGTTGATATCTTCGAAAATTTTCGTGCTCTCTTCTTTGGTGGAGGCGTGCTGATCCTGTTCAAAAACTCCTCCATCTCTACTACTGGATCAACTTCTTCACTGGGGCTCCGCCTCATTCAGTCTCTAAGCCAATCAGGTACAACATGCTGTATTTCAAACGGTTGTTGTTCTCTTGCCTCTACTTCACGTATTTGTTCAACTTCAATATCATTCTGGCGAGGCTCATCGGCCTCTAGTAGCTGAGTATCTCCTGAAACTGCATCATCCTCCAGAGCCGTCTCTAACTCATGCTGAAAATGTGTATCAGTAGCAGTCTCCTCATCATCCTCATGCTGATCATCCCTGGTAGGTGCGTTGACACTCTGGCCAACTGACTCTCTCTGTGGTGGTTGATTTTCTTCATGTACCTCCTGCACCTGATTCAATGCATTTCTCTAATCAGCAAAAAGAGAAACCTCTTGTATGCTTGAAGAACGTGTCTCCAATGGCGTGGGTGATTCTACTACAACTCTCAGAGGTTCTGGCTGAACTGGCTCCTTCTTTCGAGATTCTGGACCTTGAGTAATTTGTTTCTTCCTGCTGGTAGTGGGTGTCTTGTGATCTCCCATCAAATTGTAGGTCAAGGAAATTGGCATACTCTTCAGTCTGCTCACATGCCTATCAACCCATGCTCTGGTAAATGTCGTGACTGGAATGCAAAGCGTGTCCAAATCTGCTATCTCTGGTTCTGACCAATCTAGGAGTGGAAGTGGAGTATCTCTCATTGCCTCATAATCTGGATGGAGAACTTTCATGTCCTCATCCACCTGGTCTAGTACCAGAATGACCTCACACTCCCTGATCATACTTAATGGAAGCCTAGAGAACATTCTTTTCCTAACTTCTGCTTCACCTAATGCACCAGCCTAGTAATCCTCAATATTTTCCTTATGTTTAAACTCTTCTAACAGTATCCACCTGATATTGCTATGTGGATCATAATGCTGCCTGCTGGTATGATAGGAAAAATGAAAGAATTGAAGCTCACTTTCAACTTCTCTAGCTACCTGAAGTGAAGGACACACTTCGTCTGAATTACCCATCACAATCGGGAACTCAACTCCTCCCTTCTTCTTTCTTTTCTAACTTTTATCATAGGCAACCAATTTCCTAGATATCTCTAACATTAAAATCCTATTGGTTGGGTACTTAGGCAGCCTATACGGATATGAGGAAAAACTTTGCAGCCTGATATAAGAAAACTTCGGAAACTGTATAAACCAGCACCCATACCTTTCAATCAATTCTTGAGCTTCCCTTGAGATCCTATGATGAGTCCGTTCCTGGAGTGATCTCGTGATGTGCATCGTAAAGGCATCGTTGACACGCTTGTAATGAGTGGTACTGGTCAGGTGCAACTGTGGACAAGCCTCATAAATTTTGAATTGGTGAGAACCACAACCAACAAGCTCCTTATATGAAATTCCCATATACTTCGTCATACGAGCCAGCATGTAAATAATGTAGGAGCCCATATAGAATGTCTTCGTTCTTCTCATACTCAGGAGCTGCTCGTGTAAATTATCACTGATCATCACGGCCCAGTTGACGTACTCTTTTCCTTCCAGCACGAGGTTGATGTAATAAAACATCCATGGCTCGAAAATAAATGCCTGAGGGCAACCTCCAACTCTACTCAGCATCATGAAGAGGTCACAATACTTCTACTTCAAGTCATCTGATATAATCTGTCTTGGCAACTTTGTACAAGAGGGCCTGGGCTTGTTCATCCAGCATGTATTAATCACCTCTGTACACCTCTCGAATGTAGAAGCATACATTCTTTCAGCACGCTCTCTGGATTTATAAATCATCTTCTCGTGTGCTGGGATTCCAAAAGCTTCACCAATAGCTGAAGGAGTGAGGTTAGCGAACACTTGACCATCTGATGAAACAATTGACCTATGCTCAGCCTCATAGTAATTTGCACATTCCATCGTTAGCTCCGAGCACTAAATAGCTGGTGGAAAACCAGCAGCTGCATACAAGCCACTTTGAACAATATTGTGTGAAGTGATTGAAGGACGGTGACTGCCAACTCCCATAATCCGACTTTTGAAAGTCTCCAAGTTGAAAGAGCCCAAATTGGTGTCTGCCAACTTGCCCAACTTCGAAGTGAACTTTGACTCCAGCATGAAAGACTTGCCCAATTTCTTGATCACAGCCTGCCTGGATGCACCATTGTTGTCCTTGCCAGCTGCTCTTACTTTAGCCATCTGCAAACAATAAACAGTCATCAACAAATTAACTTAGAAAAATAAATAAAATATCATGCAGGGCTGCTAGTCGACTTTAAGAACTTGAGAAGATGCAATATTCATATCCCATTTGCAAACCTCAACTTCTCCTTTTAACAAATTCGAACTTTCAGCAATTAGAAAGTTTCAGCAAGAGCTTCAGCAACTTCGACTTCACACTCTGACTTAGTAAGTTTCTAAGCGGGCTGCAACAACTTCAATACTTGAGAAAATCGTCCAACTTCAATCAACAACTAGACTCTTTTAAATTCACACTTCAGCAATCCTCCTCAACAAATCGAATTTCTTCAACAACTTTCAGCTTGCACTGCAACTTCAAGTGACTTAACAAATGCGTACTTCAGCAACTTCAACTTAGATTTTTAAATTTCAGCTTCAGTCAATCACTTCAAGTCATACCTCTTCAACAACCTTCAGCTTCAGCAATACTTCTCAACACTTAACTCAGTCACTCACTGCAACTTAAAACTCAGAGCAAAATTCGAATGCCTTCAGCTGTGAAAAGAATGAATGACTTTTCAGCTCTTATAGCAAAATTGAATTCTAGAAAGAGGCCAAGTTTAGAAAACTCATTAAATTTCCACTGCTTCTCTTCAAGAATTTGAATTTCCCTCCTCTGGCATTTGCAACACTTGTCACCTGACAACTGGAATCTTGACCTTCTAGAACTTCGACATTGACTGGCGTAATTTGAATTCACTTTCAAAAATGTTTATTTTAAATTCACTCTTCAACAAATTTTAATTCGCCAGCCGGAGCTCTGTCATTCAACTTTTTATTTATCTCTGACTCTCGGAAATTCATACTGCAAAGAATTCAATCAAAATCATCTAGGCAATCCATTTCGAGTTTGCTATCTGAAACATTTTATTTTTGAAAACACATTTTACTCAACTTGCCTTAGAAATTTTTTTAAATTCCCTTAGGAAAATTCATAAATTAAGTGCCGATCAAATTCTTCATGCCGAAAGTCTTGGCGAAGTGCAGAAGGCTTTGAAATCCACTCCTTGTCGAAGATCTTTAATACCCAAAAGAGAATTTTCTTCAGAACTTGTCGAATTCATGGGTATACAACGAACAGGTTCATTTAATTTTTCTTGAATTTTGAACCTTAGGAAAAATAATTTTCAACAAATTTAATCCATTTCTTCACATCTGTGAATGTTTCTCGTTGCTCTGACTTGAAAATTTTTATCAATCCTGCAATGCCATCATCCTCTGACTTCATCCATTAACAATTTATTCACTCTTCAGGGAAATTTCACATCTCCAAGTCTAGGCGTGATTTTCTTCTAGGGAGGTGGAATTTTGCGCCTTAGGAAAATTTTAAATCACTTAGCATTTTTGAATTTTTGCCTTAGAAAATTTTCAATCGTCTTCAACCATTCTCCCTGTGGTGAGAAAATATTGTTTCAACTTACTTAGAAAAAATTTCTTTCTTGAATGCCTTGGGCGCATTTCCTATTCCATGAGGGATATACTTCCTTTTAAATTCCAACGCCTAGCATATTATCCATCACTTGGCATTTTCAACGCCTTAGTTATTTTATTTCACCACCCTCACCTTACATCTTGGCGCATTTAGCATGTGTAGGAGAAATAACTTTTACCACGCCTTGGTATTTTGTCTTTACATGCCTTGATTTGGGCGCATTTCCTATGTGATGAAGGATTAAACACTTTCAGCGCCACCTTGACTCTTGAGCTCCCTTCTTTTGTCTTTACATGCCCTCATTTGGGCGCATTTTACACTTGATGAAGGATTAACATCTCCAACGCCTTTGACTTATTGACTTCTTAACATGGGCACATATTATACTTGCTAGAGAATGGGCGCATTTTGGCATAGGAGGAGGATTAACATCTTTGACTTTATTTTTGACTTCCTTTTAGCTTGAGCGCATTTTGCCTATGGTGAGGGATAAACATGTTGACTCTTTGACTTTCTCTAGCTTCCCAAGTATGAGCACATTCTAGCATATGTGGAGGATGTTTTTGATACTTAGAAAATTTTTCAAACACCTTGCTTTGTGAGGGCGCATTTTACCCCTAGAGGTGGATGAAACACTTAGAATATTTTAACAATCTTTACCATCTTGCATGGGCGCATTCTACCCCTTGAGAAGGATGGGCGCATTTTACCTATGGTGAGGGATGAAGCTTAACACTTAGAAATTATTTGCATGTCATCACCTTGAGGGCGCATTTGGCCTAGGCAGGAGGCTGAAACCTCTTTGACTTTTGACTTTCTTGCTAGAGATGGGCACAAATGGAGGCATGAGGTGGATAATCTTCATTACTTAGAAAAAAAATTTATCCTTTTGCTTGTGAGGGCGCATTTGGAGGTGGCAGGAGGATGAACTAAATACTTAAACATTTTTCTTGCTCTCCAACTGAAGTGGGGGCATTTTCAAGGTGGTGAAGGATGAACTTCAACACTTAGCCATTTTTCCATCTGCTTCTGCTTGTTTATCCATGCCCTGCTATTTATAGTAAGTCTTTCGATTTTCACACTTCTGAAGCTCGGATCGATTTGAAATTTTAAGCACAAGACCCTCATGACCTTATCAACCTGTTCACACTGCCATTATGAGCTGGCCTACTAAAAATAGCCTATTTCTAAAGGTGGTTTACTATTTATAGTAACTGTCTATTTCTGAGACCTCCACAACTCCGTTTGACTTGAAATTCAAATGGCGTGCTCCTCACCACGTGACCTGTCTGTTGACACTGGCACTTGACGCCGGTTTACTATTTTTAGCGAGTTTTTGGAATGACTTACTATAAATAGTAAGTGCTCCAATTGCCTTCAAATTTTACCGGTGGATAGCTTGAAAGATGTTGATCACAATGGGATACACCTGTTTTTGGAGATTTTGACTTTTTACCCCTCTTTTTGGGTTCCAAAGCTGGAAACCCTAATTTGATTTGCATGCATATCAAACGATCTCTATTTGACCTCATTTCAGTTGCACTGTGCCCTGTTTGTGGTTCTGATGCGTTGGGAGAGAGCTGTCGGAATGTACCTGCTAAAAATAGTAAGTCACTAAATACCAATCATCCTGCTTTGCATGTCACATCATCGCGAAGCTCTTGAAAAACCCACAAGGAATCACCCGACATGCAAAGAAAACCCTGACATGCAAACCCTAAAAATAGCCTTTGAAGGCTGAACTCTGAAAGTTGTTTTCTCATTTTGCATGTTATACCATCGCAAAGGTCTCGAAAAACCCAGAAGGAATCTCCAGACATGCACTGAAAAACTCTATGTATAAACCCTGAAATTTGTTCTAGAAGCTGAACTGCTAAAAATAGTAAGTTGTCTGTTTCAGCTCAAAATTTGCACGCGAGCAGCTTGATGTTTTCTGGATGCAGTGTAACTCTCGAAACTTCAAGAATGCTGAAGGAACGCTCTGAATTGCACACTTACTAAAAATAGTAAGTAGCCGGAATCTGATGAAATTTTGATGAGAGCCTGCTGGAAGCATACTGACAGCAATGCCAATCTCAGACTTCAATTTACTCACCTCATTTGACCACAAATTGGCTGGAAAGTACAAACCCTAATTTCAGACTTGGCCAAATTTCACGTTTAGGCTTGATGACAGACACATCCCCGAAAAGGTAGACAGCAAAAAGAGACAAAGAGAGAGAGAGATAGAGAGAGAGAGAGACAAAACAAAGCCAAAAGACCAAAATGGAGCAAAATTTAGGGGGTCCCCATCTTTAATGGGGCGATGTGTGAAAAGGTCACAACAGGTCCTGGATATTAGAGAAGTACATTTCAACCATTTCCAACATTTCCGTTTGAAGAACAAGAGGAAGAATTAGACTTTGATAATATGGTTGACAGGGATGATGAGGTCCTTACAGGAATCGTCTTAATGACGAAGACAGAGAGGCTACAGATGTACTGAGAGGCATGGTGGCAGGCTAGGAACAAGTAGCGAACATCCTCCAGCAGCTTAGTACCAATGTTCAAAACTTGACAGTTCAGAGAGGGCAGAATCAAGATCGAGATCAGGAGGGTAGTATTCATGGAGAACCACACGGAAACATTGCTCCAACACGCACCTTTGAGAGACTCACACGCCCTACTCTTGTCAGAAATGACGCTGAGGAAGAGGAAGAGGTTGAAGAGGGTGGCGAGGTTAATTTCACAAATACTATCATCACTTTACATGATGAATAGGATGCATTGCCTCAAAGAGTTAATGATCACCTTAAATTCGATCGATTCATGGGCCAGAAGAGAGAACATACCAGAAACAGGACTGACAGGAGGCCTAAATACAAGCATAATGATCTAAGACAAGCTACCAATAAACTTACCTTAGCTAACTTTGATGGCAGTGGCAGAGTTACAACACATGCCTGGGTCAGCAAATTGGATACCTTCCTGACATTACGGCCTATGCCAGAAAAGGATGCCATACGATTTGCAGCTCTCCATCTTGATGACGTGACACATGACTGGTGGATTCATGGCATAGTAACACTTCACCATGACAAGATTACCTCATACCAAGAGTTTACAAATAGATTGGTCGAGAGGTTTCATAAACATGATCCCGAACTATACTTCAGAGATCTTGCACAATTGAGACAATTGGGTAGTTTGGAATCATACATTGGAGAGTTCCAGAGACTTTCAGTTATGGTGACAGGCATTTCAGAGAGAAGGCTGATTATATTGTTTATAGAGGGTCTTTTTGAGCCCATGAAAGGTTGGATGAAGGCATTCGATCCACCTACTTTGCAAGAGGCCATGAGGAAAGCTCGCAATATGGAGCTTACAACACCTTGTAAACAATTTGGCTCAAAACCATCTACTTCCTACAATGATAATAAATCTGATCCAAAAAAGGCTGAAAATTCTGATCAAAAGAAAAAATTTGCAGCACCTTTAGATCTTAAAACAATTAACGATTTATGTAGGAAGAAACTCTACTTTTACTGCAAGGGCCCATATGACATCAACCATGACTATCCTGTTGTGACCTTTTCACACATCGCCCCATTCAAGATGGGGACCCCCTAAATTTTTGCTCCATTCCGGTCTTTTGGCTTGGGTTTTTCTCTCTCTCTCCCGCTCTGTCTCTTTTCTGATGTCCGCCTTTCGAGGGGTTGCGCCCGTCAGTGAATTTAAGTGTGAAACTGACCAAGTCTAAAATTAGGGTTTCATCATTTCTGGTCAGTCCAAGGTCAAGTAGAGTTAGTAAATTGAAAATTGAACTTAATGTTGTTGTCAGCAGACATCCAGCAGGTTTCCAGCCAGTTTTCATCGAATTCCAAGGTACTTACTATTTTTAGTAAGTGTGAAATTATGGGCAATTTATGCTATTTTGAGATTCATGTCACACAGATTGAGGCGTGTCAATTTGTTAGCGTGCAAAATTTAACACAGACAACTTACTATTTTTAGCGGTCCGGCTTCGAAGGGCAAATTCGTCGAATCAGAGTTTTTCTTTGCATGCGGATATTCATACAGGTTTTTCAAGACCTTCGCGATGATGTAACATGCAAGTCGAAATGACCACTTTAGATTCAAATTGAGGCTATTTTTAGGGTTTGCATATGAAGTTTCTTTTGCATGTCGGTGATTCTTGGGTTTTGAGACCTTCGCGATGATGTAACATGCAAGTCGAAATGACCACTTTCAGGATTCAGCCTTCCGAGGCTATTTTAGGGTTTGCATGTCGAAGTTTCTTTTGCATGTCGGGTGATTCCTGATGGGTTTTTCGAGAGCTTCGTGATGGTGTGACATGCAAACGGAGATTCTCACTCAGTAAGGAACTTGCTATTTTTAGCAGGTGTGTCCCGGCAGCTGCCTCCCAGCAGTTCAGAATCACGAGCTGATCGCAGTGTCGCAGAAACGAAGGCAAACAGAGTTCATTTGGTATGCATGCAAAGTGAATTAGGGTTTCCAACTTCGGAGCCTAAAAATAGGCGTAAAAACTCAGAATCTTCAAAATCCGGTGTAAACCACCGTGATCAGCGTTCTTCAGGCTATCTGCTGGTGAAATTTCAAGTCAAACGGAGCACTTACTATTTATAGTAAGTCAAATTGGAAACATGCTAAAAATAGTAAATCCAGTGCATGCGTCATTGTCAGCAGTAAGGTCACGTGGTGAGGAGCGCCTCATCCAAATTTCAACTCGATCAGAGCTTGGGAGCTATCAGAAACATGAGCTTACTATTTATAGTAAACCACCTTCAGAAACATGCTAAAAATAGCAGGGTGACTAAAGATGGCAGTGTTGACAGAGCAACAGGATCATGAGGATGCTACGTTCAAAATTTCAAGTCATTCCGGGCTTCAGAGATGCAAATTCAGAGAACTTACTATAAATAGCAGGGTATGAAATACTGGCAAGGAACGAGAAAATTTGTCTAAGTCTGGAACTTCATCCAGCAGGCATAGCAAAATGCGCCTAGCTAGTAAGGAGACAAAAAAATTCTAAGTATGGCGTTCATCCTTCGCACAGGGCAAAATGTGCCCAAGGCACCAGAAGTCAAAGAAAGTCAACAATCTTCGTCCTGCTCAGGGGTCCAAATGCGCCCAAAAGAAGAAGGAAAGCTCAGAAAAGTTGAAAATTTTTCTAAGGAAATCCGCCTCACCCCTCTAAATGCGCCCAAGATACAAGTTCATCCTTCACAGGGGGTGAAATGCGCCCAAAGGCAAAAGGGTCAAAGAAAAGTCAAACATTTTAATCCCCCTCATGCATCAAAATGCGCCCAAGCTCATCCTGTAGCATAGGCAAAATGCACCCAAAGTCATGCATGTGAAGACAAAATTTGGAAGGCGAAGAGTCACTCTTGAGGCGTTAAAAAAGGTTTATCCTTTACACACATCAAAATGCGCCCAAAGCAAGGAGGGAGTCAACAAAGTCAAAGTTCTTATCCTTCATCACATGCAAAATGCGCCCAGCTTGCAAACTCGTCCTCCTCACCCTCCTAAATGCGCCCAAATGAGCTCATATGAAGACAAAAATGGGAAGTTAAAAGGTCATCCTTCACACACATAGAAATGCGCCCATGTTTAGGTGTAAAAAGTAAGTGCAAGTGGTAAATAAGGTGAAAGATGCTCCAAGGCGTGGTGAACACAGGATAAATGCTAGGCGCGCCAAGGGTGGAGAGTGTTGCAAGGTGTGTGGCGTGATTTTTTCCTCAAGAATGCTATATGCGCCTAGGGAGATGGGAGTCATAAGGTGTTAAAATATTTTTCTAAGGCATGTTGAAGGCGTGATTTTCTTCAAGTATGATGTACGCCTAAGGTGGTGAAGTGTTAGAAAATTTTCCAAGGCGTGGTGTGTGTTGGAAAATATTTGAAGGTGGTGGAAATAAAATGGCAAGTGCTAGGCGCCTCAAGTAAAAGTGAAATATTTTCTAAGTGTTGGAGAAGTTGCCTAGGCGTTGGGCTTTTAAATGAATATTTTCAGGTGTGAAGTGTTTGCAAGTGAAGTAGGAAATAAAAGTGTGCTTGACGAATAAATTTTTTTTTTTTTTTTTTTTTGAAGAAGATGATACTTCTCTCGCTGGCAGATGATCAAAATATTTTCCAAGGGAAATTTTTCAAGAAATGCAAGAGGTGATTTAAAATATTTTTCTAAGGCAAAATTATCTTCCCTTGGAAAATACGCCTAGAGCTCAAAGTGATGAAGTTTTCCGAAGCACGGGCCAATTTTCTCAGCAGTGGAGTCAGAAGTGAATGATATTGCACAGATGAATTCAAGTTCTTCAGTTTGGAGCAACACAGGATGATCACAGGTGAAGAATCAAGTTAAAATGATGGAAATAATATTTTTCTAAGGTTCAAAAGTGAAAAATTAAATGAACCCGTTCGTTGGGTACCCATGAATTCGAGACATTCTGACGAAAATTTTCTTCTGGGTACTGGACGTTCGTGATGAATGATGGATTTCCAAGTCTTCTGAACTTCGCCGACACTCTTTCAGTGAAGAATTTAATCAGTGCTCAAATTGTGAATTTTTCTAAGGGAAAATTTAAAATTTTCTAAGGCAGAGTGAATAAAATGTGAATTTTCTTCGAACGATGATCTGAAGTGAGTTGCCTAGATAATTTTGTTTGAATTCTTCAAGGATGAATTTTTCAGAGCACAGGAGGAGTTGAATTCGAATTCTAGTGACAGAGCTCCAACTGGTGGATTCAAAAAGATGAATTAAATTAAATTTTCGAAAATGAATTCAAAAACGCCAGTCAAAGTCAAGTTTCTAGAAGAATAATATTCCCGACGACTGGAGACAAGTGTCAGAAACACCAGAGAGGGAAAATTCGAATTCTTGAAGTGGAGTAGTGGAGTTTAATGGCACTGGCTAAAATTAACTTCTTCTAGAATTCGAATTCTAGCTATAAAATGAACAGGTTTTTCACTTGTTTTCACAGCTGAGGAAGTCGAACTTGCTCTAAGAGTGAAGCATTGCAGTGAGTTGCTGAAGCTTGAAGGAGTTCGAAATTTTTGGTAAGGAGTAGAAGTTGCTGAGAGAGGCACGCCTTGAGTTTGCTTGTGCTGAGAGTTGAGAGGAAGACGCCTTGAGTTGCTGAGAAGTGCATTAGCAAAGAGGACGCACTTGCTGGTTGAAGGTTTGAGTTAGCTGATTGCTAAGAGATTGAATTCGAGCTTGCTTATCTTGATTGAGCTTAGTGGAAGTTGCCAGTTGAAAGAGAGGACGCCTAGAAGTGGAATAGCTGAGAACTTAAAAGTATGAACTTGCTGATTGCTAATTGCTGGTGTGAAGTGCGAATTTGCAGAAGTTCAAGTTGCAGATTGGAGTTGCTTAGAAATCTTTTTCTAAGTGTGAAGTATTGAAATTCAAGAAAGAAGCTGAGGTTTGCAAACACGAGAGTTATTGCAGCTTCTAGAATTCGACTGCAGCCCCTATACAATGCCTTATTTTATTAAATTTAATTGCTGATGAATGTTTGTTATGTTGCAGATGGCTAAAGCGAGGACAACCGGAAAGGACAATGGTGCCTCAAGACAAGCTGTGATCAAGAAGCTAAGCAAGACATTCATGCCAGAGTCGAAATTCATTTCAAAGCTGGGCAAGTTGACGGACACCAATTTGGGCTCTGTCAACCTAGAGACCTTCAAGAACCGGATGTTTGGAATTGGAAGTCATCGGGCTTCGGTCACTTCACACAACATCGTGCGGAGTGGATTATATGCAGCTGCTGGTTTTCCGCCAGCCATTCAGTGCTCAGAGCTGATAATGGAGTGCGCTAATTGCTACGAGAAGGAACACCGGTCGATCATGTCACCAGATGGCCAAGTGCTTGCCAATCTTACTCCGGCAGCCATTGGTGAAGCTTTCGGGATCCCGGTGCACAAGAACATGATTTACAAATCCAGGGAGTGAGCGGAGCGGATGTATGCTTCTGCTTTCGAGAGATGCATGGATACAATTAACACCCACTAGATGAGCACTCCTAAGCCATCTCGTGCGAAGTTGCCAAAACAGATCATAGCGGAGGACCTGAAACAAGAGTACTGTGATCTCATCATGATGCTGAGCAGGGTTGGTAGTTGCCCACAGTCCTACATTTTTGAGCCTTGGATGTTTTATTACATCAACCTGGTGCTAGAGGGCAAGGATTATGTTAATTGGGCCGAGATGATAAGCGATAATATACATGAGCAGCTCCTGAGCTTGAGGAGAACAAAGACATTTTATATGAGCTCCTATCTCATTTATATGTTGGCACGGATGACGAGGTACAGGGGGATTTCTTACAAAGAACCTGTGGGATGCGGCTCTCATCAGTTCAAAATCGATGAGGCGTGTACCCAGTTGCACCTGTCAAGCACAACCTACTACAAACGTGTCAACGATTCATTCACTATGTATATCACGAGGCTGCTTCAGGAGCGGTTACATCACAGAATCTCTAGAGATGCCCAGGAGCTAATTGAAAGGTATGGGTGCTGGTTTATACAGTTTTCGAGATTTTCATACATTAGGCTGCAAGGTTTTTCCTCATACCCATATAGGCTGCCTAAGTACCCGACAGATAGAATAATAATGCTAGAGATATCCAGACAGTTGCTTGCCTTTGACAAAATTCAAAAGAAGAAGAAGAAGGGAGGGATAGAATTTCCAATTGTTATGGGCAACTCGGATGAGGTGTGTCCTTCGATACAGGCAGCTAGAGAAGCTGAAAGTGAGCTTCAGTTTTATCACTTCTCATATCACACAAGTCGACAACACTATGATCCGCATCATAACATCAAGTGGGTATTGTCAGAGGAGTTCAAGCATAAGGCCACCATTGAGGATTATTGGGCTGATGCAGTGGATGAAATTGAATTAAGGAAAAGAATGTTCTCTCGGTTGCCGATTACTCTGATCAGGGAGTGTGAGGTTGTGCCAGTTCCGGACCAGGTGAACGAGGATATGGATGTTGTTCACCCGGATTATGCAGCAGTTCGAGATACTCCACTTCCACCTATAGATTGGTCAGAGCCCGAGGTTGCAGATTTGGATACTCTTTCCATCCCAGTTTTGACATTTACTAGAGCTTGGGTTGATAGGCGAGTAAACAGGCTAAAGAGTAGGTCAATTGCCTTGACTTACAACATGATGGGAGATCACAGGACGCCCACCACTGGCAGAAAGAAACAGATTACAAGAGGTCCAGAGTCCAGGAAGAAGGAAATAGTTCAGCCAGAACCTCCACGGATTACAGTTGCAACACCCTTGGAGACACGTTCTCCAAGCATACAGGAGGTGTCTTTGTTTGGTGATCAAAGGATTGCAGTAAATCAGGTACCGGTAGTACAAGATGATATCCAGCCTCCACGGAGGGAGTCAATTGGCCAGAGTGCCAACGTACCTGTTAGGATCGATCAGCATGATGATGAGGGGACTATTACTGACCCTCAGTTTCAGCAGGAATTAGAGGAGGCCATGAACGATGATGATGATATAGTGTCAGGTGATACTCAGCCACTTGAGGACGGTGAGCCTCGCCAGAATGATGAAGAAGTTGAACAGGTTAGAGAAGTCGAAGCACAGGAGCAGCAGCCCTTCGATATACAGTATGAGGTGCCCGATTGGCTTAAAGATAGAATGAGAAGAAGCCCGAGTGAGGAAATTGATCCAGCAGTTGAGAGGGAAGAATTTTTGAACCGGATCAGTGCTCCTCCCCCGAAGAAGAAAGCTAGAAAATTTTCGAAGATCTCCACTGAGGAGGATGGCTCTCGCACCCTTCACGTTGCTGTTCCACGAGTTGAGTGTGACCGGAATGAAGCGGTTCCTGAAAATTATGTGGTCACCACTTTGGACTTGGGACGCCCCACTGGTGCTCAGATTGTTGAGGAGTGTGATAACTCCTTCCTTGCCCTCAAGGATAGGTTATTCAATAAGGAAGGAAAATATAAGAAGTTGAAACAAGAACACAAGGCGTTAATTGGATATGTTCAGCAGTTGTCTCGTTCTCGAGGGCAGGATGTACCAGTGATAGAGCCTCCAGCAGAGATACCTAGAGAGTCAATCAGCGGCTTAGTAGAGTTGGGGAGGATGGCACAAGAAGCAGATAAATGGGACACAGGAGTTCGTATTGAGACCGAGAAATTTATGGAGGACCTTGTTTCTGCCTTTCAGCAGCCTCTAAGATTTTGACACGGATGGATGCGGTGGGTCATGCTTGGGGCGATGCTTCCATCTATCGAGTAAGGTGATCCAGCGCCTCGAGGTATTGAGGCATGTGCCATTGCAGTTGTTGATTGATGGAGGTGTCATTCAGGCGAATGACCGATATGATTTCTCTAGGTGGTATTCTTCGGCTATCACAGGCGTGGCTTCTTCGATGCGGCACAGGCGATTCAGCCAGAGTACATAAGGCTATGGCCAACATTATAGATGGAGTTCAGAACACTTTTGAGGCCATATTTGCTAGGCGGTTGAATCCAGATGAGATAAGTGTTGATAATTTGAGGGGTTTGCTGGTTCCTTTCGCAGATGTTAAGACCTTCGTATAGGATGATTTCGAGAATACTTCTACTTTCTCCACTTTGATCCAGAACACGCAGGACTCCTTAGCTGCTTGGAGGAAATCTTGTACAAGGCATGAGCATTCAGTCACGGTGTTAGAGTTTCAAAGATTGTGTTCCACCGATTTCGTCAGAGGTTGAGGCCGACTTAGCAGATTTGTTGAGTTGGCAGTGAGAGAAGGCAAACGGGAACGCACTACTGGACAAGGATCTTCTAGAAGACTGAATATGGAGCATTTATTGCATTTACTATTTATGGGAGTGAGTGGGAATCTTTGATTCATTTAATGTACCACTCCCTATTCTGGCAGTTTTTAGGGTTAGGGCTGAGGTGGCACGATTCTAGCCACTCTATTGATTGTAACCCTAGCCGTCTTTTGGGACTTGGCTAGCTATAAAAGGGGGAGTCCCCCTCATTTGTAATTTATTAGAACATTAGAATCAGAGTAGACAGTAGACATTGTGAGAGATTGAGCATTAGCATTAGAGTTAGAGTATTGTAGGCATTTTGCATAGTGTGGAGAAGAAAGAAAGTTTTCCCTTTGAAAACTTTTGAGGAGATTGTTGTGTAACACATTTCATGATAATAGATATTTTCATTGATGGTGGAATTCGTCTTGTCATGAATTGCTAGCAAGGTCTCTTCTCCCTTTTGGATCCAAGTAGCTTAATTTCATGCAAGTAGCTTATATTGATGTGTGGTGTTTTGTTGAGATAACTTCTTTCATTCCATACCACTAGCGGCTTGTTGATGATAAGTCCGCCTTGCGTGGTCAACTAGACATTACCTTGAGTTTAACTTCGGTTGTGGTTTACATGCTTATATGTGTCGTTTTGATGGTGTATGTATGTTAAATTATAACTTGAACATCTTTTGCTATCCCCTTGAAGATTGCACCGATTTTACTGAGGCTGTCCAACGTGAGGCTAGGTGAAATCTGGTTGAAGTCTATTGAAACGAAGCTCCACATATCCTGCATTTAGAATAGAATATAAGTTTCTTAGGCCTTATACCCTTTACTTTCCGCACATTTCCGATTAGTTTTAGGAAAACAAGCTATATTGCCAAATCATACTCGCAAAATCCCCTTCAAAATCATACCAACTGCTAACTGCAAGAAGTTTGAACAATTGTGTAAGTCCCCTCGTAAGAACACAGCAAATACACATCAACCGAACTGGGTCTATTCGCATTAAAGGAACCTTGGAGTTGAACGTGCGAACTTTCTCGCAATCTTAGCGCACGGAATACTTTGATCAAGAGAGAATGGAATAGCCTTCGGACTATTTTGTTCTGCTGTTTGGTGCGGTCACAAAAACCACGTCAACATGTCCCCTCAAGCCTAAAGGACAAAACAGGCACATGGAGTGGTTCTTTGAGGGAGAAGAGATGACTGATTTTTCAGACCAGCAAGCTACAATTTATCATATAGATGAGAAAAAGTCTGAAAATGAAGCAAAAACAGAGGTTCAAACTGAGCTATAGGAAGCTAATATGTCCAACATGCAGAGAGAAGGTTCTTTCAGACTTCGTGGGATTCTAGCTGGACAAAGAGTCATATCTCTTTTGGATACAGGTGCAACCCACAACTTTATTGATTCACGGTTAGTGGAGAAAAGGGGTATTCAAACTCAGCAGTTTGAAGGCATTAGAGTGAAGGTTGCAGATGGGTACACTCTCAATTGCAAGAGGATGATTCCAAATTTGCCAATGAAACTCAACAATTTTGAGTTAAGACAGATTTCTATGTTGTGAACATGGGAGGTACAGATATGGTACTTGGCATGAAGTGGCTTCATGCGATAGGAGAGTTCACACTTAATTTACAAGATATGGAGATGAAATTCAAAGTTGATGGCACCAATCATGTACTCAAAGCCATCAAGGACAGCAATGTAAAAGAAATTTCACTCAGGAGAATGGAAAAATTGATTCGGCATGACATGGTGGATTGGGCAGAAAAATGCAAGGTAATGCCTTCACAGAAGGAGCAGCAAGAATCTCCTTATCATCCAAATGTTCAGGAACTCCGAATCAAGCATGCAAAAATTTTCAGTGCTATTCCACCAGGTAGACCTCCTGATAGAGGTATTGAGCATATCATAGAGTTGGAGGAGGGCACAAAACCTATCATGATCACACCTTACCGGCACCCCAAGCGATTAAAAGATGAAATTGAAAAAACTATCAAAGAGCTTTTAGCTATGGGGCGCATTAGGCTAAGTAAGTCTCCCTTTGCTTCATCAGTCGTTTTGGTGAAGAAAAAGGATGGTACACTCAGGATGTGTATCAACTACAAGATGTTGAACAGGAAAACCATCAAAAACAGGTATCCTATTCCGCGTATAGACGAGTTGATAAATGAGCTACATGGAGCTTACTACTTCTCGAAGATTGATTTGAGGACAGGGTACCATCAGATCAGAGTCCAAGAGGAGGATATTGAGAAAACCGCTTTCATATGTCATTGTGGACATTACGACTTCTTGGTTATGCCATTCGGTTTAACCAATGCTCCAACCACTTTTCAGTCTACCATGAACAAGGTTTTCCATCCTCACTTGAGGAAATTTGTTTTGGTGTTCTTCGACGACATACTGGTATACAACAAGTCCTGGAAGAAAAACATGGTCCACTTGGATGAGGTATTGAGCATACTTGATAGGGAGTCCTTGTACACCAAGGAGTCCAAGTGTTCCTTAGGCATGGAAAAACTTTTGTATTTGGGTCATATTATCAGTGGAGAGGGAGTCAGTATGGATCCAGAAAAAGTTCGTGCTATCATTGATTGGCCTACACCTCAGACATTGACACAGCTCAGGGGGTTTGTAGGATTATGCACCTTCTACCGCCGGTTCATTAGTGGATTCTAGCGACATGTCGCGCCACTAACAGATTTGACCAAGAAGGGAACCTTCGTGTGGACACCTATAGCACAGGCGTCCTTTGAGAAGTTTAAACTTCTCATGACTACATGTCCAGTTCTAGCACTGCCAGACTTCACCAAGCCATTTGAGCTACACTATGATACCAGTGGTGAGGGTATTGGTGGAGTCCTTATGCAGGATCGACACCCTATAGCTTTTGAGAGCAGGAAGCTGAGAGGTCCTAAGCGGAGCTATAGTATCTACGATAGGAAATGTTGGCTATCATGCATGCAATGGCCAAATTCAGACAATATTTGGTTGGTAGTAAATTCTAAGTTAAAACTGACCACAACAGTCTGAAACATTTCCTAGGACAGCAAGATTTGAATGAAAGACAACAGATATGGGTTAGCAAACGTCAGTCTTACAATTTTGACATCTCCTATGTCAAAGGTACACAAAATATAGTTCACGCATTATCTCGCCGCCCACACCTGAGCTCCATGACACATATATCAGAGGACTAGAGACATATGATAGTCACAGAGTGTGCCAAGATTCTGTGGGCTTCTGGCATAGTAGATGGGATAGTACAGGATAGTAGGTATTCTCTTGTGAGTGATCTTATCATTTACAAAGGGAAGATATTCTTAGTCCCAGGTTCTAAGATGAGCGACACGATATTGAGATCCTTTCACGATTCACCTATGGCAGGATATCCCGGGTACTTTAAGACCTACAGGTAGGTACGGGAAAGATTCTCTTGGAAAGGACTCAAGTCCTATATTCTTCAGTACGTCAAGGAGTGCTCTATTTGTCAGCAAAACAAACAAGAGCATACATATCCGGTAGGATTGATGCAACCGCTTCCTATTCCTGAGAAGAAGTGGGAATGTTTGTCTATGGACTTCATTACAGGCTTGCCAAAAGCTCAAGGAAAAGACAACATTTTTGTGGTAGTAGATAGATTGATGAAGTATGCTCATTTCTTCTCAATCACTACTACTTACACAGCTACACAGGTGGCAGACTTGTTTTTTCGAGAGGTATTCAGGTTGCACGGTTTTCCTCGGAGCATAGTCAATGATAGAGATAGCAGGTTTATGAGTAACTTCTGGCAGGAGTTATTCAAACTTTGCGGGACAGAACTCACTCCGAGCACTAGCTACCACCCACGGACAAATGGGCAGACTCAGATAGTCAACAAATGGGTGGAGGGATACTTGAGAAATTACAGTTCAGGCCAGCAGAAGGCAAGGTTGTGTTGTGACCTTTTTCACACATCGCCCCATTGCAAATGGGGACCCCCTAATTTTGGCTTTGCTTTTCGGTCGTTTTGTTGTTGTCTCTCTTTTCTACTGTTTGTCTTTCCGGGATTGTGCCCGTCATTGAGTTTAAATGTGAAATTTGGCCAAGTCTTTAAAATTAGGGTTTGATTCCTTCACGCCAATTTGAATTCAACGAGGTGAACAAATTGAAAACAGAGCTTAACATTGTTGTCAGTGTGCTTCCAGCGGGCTCTCAACAAATTTTCATCAGATTCTGAGGTACTTACTATTTTTAGTAAGTGGGCAATTACAGGCAATCTGTCAGCTTTTTTCAGATTCCGACAGTCACATGACATTCAAAGCACATCAGACTGCTCGCGCGCAAAATTTGAGCAAAAACAGACGACTTTCTATTTTTAGCAGTCCAGCTTCCGGGACAAATTTCAGGGCTTAGATGCAGAGTTTTTCTTTGCATGTCTGCATATTCCTTCTGGGTTTTTTGAGACCTTCGCAACGGTATAACATGCAAAATGAAATAACGACTTTCAGAATTCAGTCTTTCGGGGCTATTTTAGGGGTTTGCATGTCAGGGTTTCTTTTGCATGTCGGATGATTCCTTGTGGGTTTTTCGAGAGCTTCGCGATGGTGTGACATGCAAACGGAGATAATCACTCAGTAAGGAACTTACTATTTTTAGCAGATGCGTCCTGGCAGCCGCTTCCCAGCAGTTCAGAATCACGAGCTGATCGCAATGCAACAAAAACGAGGACAAACGGAGATCGTTTGATATGCATGCAAGATGAATTAGGGTTTCCAGCTTCAAGACCCAAAAAGAGGGGTAAAATGTCAGAATTTTTGAAAACCGGTGTAAACCACCACGATCAGCGTCTTTCAAGGAGTCTGCTGGCAAAATTTGAAGGCAAACAGAGTACTTACTATTTATAGTAAGTCATTCCAGAAACAGGCTAAAAATAGAAAGTCAGTTGCATGTGCCAGTGTCAACAGTAAGGTCACGTGGTGAGGAGCACCTCATTCAAATTTCAAGTCAATCGGAGCAGTGGAAGTCTCAGAAACAAGCACTTACTATAAATAGTAAGTCACTTTAGAAGTGGCTATAAATAGCAGGCCGACATCAAATCTCAGCAGGTACGAGTCAAACATGTGCTGAGGGATCCGTGGTTCGAATTTCAGACCAAACGGAGCTACAGAGATTCGAAAATCAAGCACTTACTATTTTTAGCTGGCTTGGGCAGAGAAATTAGGGTTTCATAAATTCAAGGGCGAAACACGAAATTCAGGCAAAAGCAGCGTTCAGTCACAATCAACACCCTTCAAGCAATCAACACTCAAAATTTGAAGGCATTTCGAGCAATTGCTATTTTTAGTAAGTTGCTAAAAATAGCAGATACAGACAGATATCAGGCATCAGTAGCACAAACACATCCCAAGGTTCAGAACAAAGCAAAATCCAACGTTTTGGAGCTTGAAACTAGCTTGAAGTGCAAAAATTGACAAATTTTCTAAAAATAACAAATTAGGGTTAGCATGATCGAGTTGCCCTAAATCAGGCAAAGAGCATAAAATTCACTGAAGTTGATAAATTTTCAAGTTCAGCCAGTGAAAAATGCCTTTAAAAGCTGAAGGATGATGAAAATTTTCTAAACATCTTGAATGCGCCCTTGCCAGCTTGAAGGAGGTTGAGAATTTTCTAAGTTTCAAAAATTGGAAGTAGGGGGTCCTAAATGCGCCCTAGCTTGAGAGGTGGATAGAAAATTTTACTAAGTCTTTCAAATTGGAAACACCACCTGCCAAATGCGCCTAAGCCTGAAGAGTTCAAAAATTTGCCTAAGCTAAAAACTTGAAGCAGGGTACCCCAAATGCGCCCTCCATGGATGAGGAATGGAAAAGGTTCTACGTGTCATAAATTGGATGCTCCATGGGTCATATGCGCCTGGCTTGAAGGAGGATGATAAAAAGTTTCTAAGGCAAACAAACTGAAAGTTCACACATCCAAATGCGCCCTCAAGTGAAAGTTCAAGGTACTATGTGCGCCTAAGGTAAAAGTGAAAGCACACCCTCCAAAGTGCGCCTGACTTGAGGGAGGAGTTAGAAAATTCTCTAAGTTGCAATAATTAAAAGCTCCATGGGTCAAATGCGCCCCTCTTTGAAGAGGAGCATGGAAATTTTTCTAAGTGTCGAAACTTGATGCTCCCCATGCTATTTGCGCCCCTGAGCTTAGAGTTGACAAAGTTGAAAGCTGGACATGCCATTTGCGCCTGAAAATGAAAGCTCCACCCTCCATATGCGCCCACCAAGTGAAGAGAGAACTTAAAATATTCTAAGTCCTTGAAATTGGAAGAAGAGCTTGTGAAATGCGCCCATCACAAGGTGGCTGTGCAAAGAAATTTTCTAAGTCACGAAACTGGAAGTTGCCCCTACCAAATGCGCCCAGGAGCTAAGGAGGCTAAGTGTTGAAAAGTTTAAGTCTGGAAATTGAAGGCTGGACCCCCTAAATGTGCCTTCACTTAGAGATGGAGGAGAAAATTGGTTAAGTGTTCAAAACTTGAAATATGCTCCCTTGTTTGCACCTTAAGGAAAGACATGCTAAGTATTTGAAGATTGAAGTCCACCCTCTCATATGCGCCCCTGAAGCTGGAAATGATGGA
This sequence comes from Sequoia sempervirens, assembly GCA_007258455.2. Lineage (NCBI taxonomy): Eukaryota > Viridiplantae > Streptophyta > Pinopsida > Cupressales > Cupressaceae > Sequoia > Sequoia sempervirens. The sequence continues at coordinate 35,126 of VDFB02209021.1, read as the reverse complement.
AAAGTTTCTAAGGCAAACAAATTTGAAGCTCACAAGCCCAAATGCGCCCAAGAACTTAAATGAGGAAAGAGGACTTCAAAATTTTGAAAGTGGAAGTACTACCTGTGAAATGCGCACATACCCCAAGGAAGGTGTTCGAAATATTCTAAGTGTTCAAGATTGGATGCTCACCCTTCAAAATGCGCCTAAGATGCATGAAGACAAAGTCAAAGCAATTGCATGCAACGGAGGAAAAGGACAAAATATGCCCAATTTAAGACAAGAATACATGCTAAATACAAGGCGTCCAAAGCATAAAGTGGGTCCCTTTGAGAATATTTTAAGTGTTAACACTTGAAGCTTGACCCCTTGTTGGCGCCCAAGGTGAGTAGGGAGTCTAGGCGCAGGAGTTTGAAGTTGAATATTTCTAAGTGTGGGAAATTTAAAGTGGATTCCTCTATAGGCGCCTAGAAGTTATGTGAGGAATATTTCAAGGCGTTGGGAAATTTTGAAATTTAAATATCTCCTATCAAATGCGCCCAAGGCATTCAAGGAGAAAATTTTCCTGAGTCAAAACAATAAAATTTTCTCATCACAGGAAGATGATTTGAAAATCAAGTAAAAAATTTCCTAAGGCAATCTAAATTTTTTTTTTCTAAGTATTATCAAAATCACGCCTGGGCCTGGAAGTATGAAATTTGGATGAAATTGCATGAGATGAAGTCAGTGAATGCCAGCTTCACAGGGTTGATAAAAAATTTCGAGTCGGAGCAATAAAAAATTTCTCAGGGGGATGAAGAAATGGATTAAATTTGGTAAAAAGTCATTTTTCTAAGGTTCAAAATTCAAAAAATTAAATGAACCCGTTCGTTGCATACCCATGAATTTGATGCGTTCTGAGAGAAATTTTATTCTGGGTATTGAAGATTGTCGATGAGCAATGGATTTTAATGTCTTCTACACTTTGTCGAGGCCTTCAAGGTGAATATTTTTGACGGGCACCGAGTAGATGAATTTCCTAAGGGAAATTTGAAAGATTTTCTAAGGCAAGGAATAAATGATGTTGAAATAAAATGCCTTGGCAAATGAATTTGAAAATGATCACCTAGATGATTTTTGATCGAATTCTGAATGAAAACATTTTTCTCGAGTCTAAGTTGGATGAAATATCAGAGTGAAGTGCGCCAGGCATAATGCAAAATGGGTTGGAAATTTGGCTAAGGCATGAAGAATTTGAACGCGAAGCTGGCTAGTGAAGGCGATGAACGCTTGGAAGTTAGAGCGTGAAAATCTTGGTAAGAGAGTTAAATTTATATTATGAAATGTTCTAATTCTCTTCTCCTTGCTTGTTTTACAGGAGATGCGTTGGGACCAAGTGGCGATGACTAAAAGTGATCCAAGATGACATTTCAACCTCGAAGGAAGAAAAGTTGCAAGAAAATGGCTAAGTGTTGAGACTTAGTAACAATGAAGAAATGTTTTCAAAACTCAAGATGGAGAAAAGAACAGAAGCTCCAGCAAAGTTGAAGAACAACGTCAAAAAGAAGATCAAGAGCAGTGTGAACGTGTCTACAAACGGGAATCTTCTAGAAGATGGTGGCCATTAATTGCTCATTTATTGCCCCACTCTCCATTATGGCGGTTTTTAGGGCGAATCTTGTTTAGGGCTGAGGTGGCACAATCCGGGCCATCCAGCCGATTGTAATCTAAGCCGTCCGTTGGACTTGGCCAACTATAAAAGGGGGAGTCCCCCTTCATTTGTACATTCATGAGACAGTAGAATTAGAGTAGAAGTTAGAATAGAGAGACAACTTAGAAGTAGATTGATAGTGTAGTTGGAGGAGAAGGAAAGTTTTCCCTTGAAAACTTTTGTAAGAGATTGTCGTGTAAAACTTTCATAATAAAAGATCTTTTCATTGAGGGTGAAATTCGTCTTTGTTATGGATAGCTAGCGAGGTTTCTTCATCCCTTCTACTTCAAGTAGCATAAAGTAGAATAAGTTTCATTTCATGCAAGCAGTAGATGTTAACTGTGGAATGTGGTGTTTGATCTAAGCAACTTCGTCTATCCATACCACTAGTGTATTTGTTGATGGTGAATGCGCCTTGTGTGGTCAACTGGAATATCATGTACTTAACTTCAATCACAGTTTGAATAATGGTATGCGTCGTTGTGATGGTATCTTTATGTCAAGTGGTGGTTTGAACATCTTTAGTCATCTCCCTTGAAGATTGCACCGACTCCGTGGAAGCTGTCCGATGCGAGGCAAAGCAAAGTTTGGTTGAAGTTTGCTAAAGTTGAGCTCCATATCCCGCACTTAGAATAGATTTAGACTCTCTAAACCCTATCCCATTTCAATTCAGTACTTTCTAGTTAGAATAGGAAACCCACGCTTCATAGACAAATCTTTCGAGCATTTGAATTCCTTTCTCCGCTGCTAAACAATTCCGTAAGTCCCCTTGAAAAACCAGCAAATCACATCGAGCCAAACTGAGCCTATTCGCATTAAAAGAACCTTGGAGTTGAACGCACGAACTTTCTTGCAATCTTAGCATGCGGAATTCTTTGATCAAGAGAGAATAGGGAAGCCGTTGGCGACTTTATTCTGCGTTGGTGCGGTCACGAAAAACACATCAACAGGTTGAAGTGGTTATACCTTTGTGAGTATTGCTACAATACCATCACCACATGAATATTCAGATGACACCTTACTAAGCGTTGTATGGATACGATGCTCCGAGTTTTCTTGACTTGTTACTAAGTGATAGCAGGGTACCTAGTGCCGAGGATCTATTACAAGAGAACCAGGATATTATGAGAGCACTCAGAGAGAACATTCAGAAGGCACAAAATCAGCAAAAACAATATGTTGATCAGCGGAGAGTGGAGAGATCATTTGAGGTGGATGATTTAGTGTATCTGATGCTACAGCCTTATAGGCAGTCCACCCTTCATAAGAAGGGCGCTGAGAAACTCAAGCCACGATACTATGGACCATTCAGGATTGTCAAACATGTCTGTGAAGTGGATTATGAGTTAGATCTACCGGTGGACAGTAAGGTTGACAATGTGTTCCATGTGTCGCGCCTCAAAAAGGTGTTGGGACAATAGGTGACTCCTTCAATAGATTTATCACCCTTAGATGATGAGGGGAAGTTGATTTTGATACTTGAGGCCATTCTAGATTCCAGAGAGCGTCATCTTCGAAGGCAAGTTATCACAGAATATCTGGTAAAATGGAAAGATCTATCGGCAAAGGATGCAACTTGAGAGGGTGACAGTATTCTACAGCATCCAGCTTTGAGTTTGCTTGCGAACAAGCAAATTCGGGGAGGGCGGATTGTAATGTCCCCGCTCTAGTCAGTTCTCAAGAGCAGTTGGGTTAGCCTATCTCTTGGACCCTTGTAGGCTAATAGGATTTGGTTAGAGGGTTAGTGGCCTTATTTGGTGGGTTTTGTCGTTTCCATCCTTTTACTTCAGTGATTGGCTCACAGCAAGCTTTGGCAATTCAGTGATTGATAGCTTCTGACGGCACGTCGATATGATAGGTTATGAGCGAGATATTAATATTCTCATGAAATTAAAGTGTTTTAACTTTATTTAATGGAAAATTATAAAGTTAACTTGACTTTATAATAAAGAATTCACTTAAATTTATTTAAGTGAAAAAATAAAACACTTTACTAAAAGGAGTGCTCACTTTTATAAATGTTGACTATTGAAAGAGTATAAAATACATTTTAAATGTATTTTAAGTGAAGAGTGTTGTCACTTTTAGGAATGCGTTCCTTTTTGGGGTTTATAAGTAACCAAAGGAAAAATCAAACTCATTCATTGATTACTTGATATTTCTTCTTTGGCTTGGTTTGAGCTTGGTTCTCTGAGACAAGGGTTTCGGGATAGTTTATCTTTGGAGAGCGACAATTCTTCACAGATCTATGATTGTAAAACTGTGAAAGATCAATTGAATGATTGCAACAACAAGAGCTTCAATTCAGGAGTTCTACAGTGCTTAATTCAGGATTTTCTGTGCATATTTAGTAGTTTTCTTCAATAAAATACAAGAGAGTTTGAGAGACTGGCACCTATCTTCATCTGGTGAACTTTTCAACTTCATGGCAGTACTTTACTTGCTGAGGATGCGGTTTTCTCTTGAAGTGTGTGGCTCTTGAATCAAGGGCGTTTGAAGTTTCTAGGAGAAACGCCTTCTTTCTTGAGGGTTTCTCATCTTTTCCTTTGGCGTCTAGCTTCTTCAATGCATTTGCTTCAGTTTTCAAGCTAGAGATTCCATTTTGTAGCCTTCTACACTGGATTTCATCAGTTTTCATCATTCTTGTCTGGCAAACTGGAATATTTTCTTAATTAAATAATCTGGAGCATTTTGGGTATGTCTATCATATCTAATCTCTTTGTTACAATTATTTAATACCTTGTACACTTTCATTTTGTCAATTTTAGCTCAGATCTGAGATTTATGAGCAATTATGTTAAATCACCCCTTCTTCTATCTAGAAACTTTCTCTAAAAAACTAAAAAAACACAAAGATAATCAAAACTATAGGGGTTGAGTTGGGAGCCAGCAAGGCTCATCACAGGCCACATTATCAGTGCAGAGGGGGTACGCATGAATCCTGACAAGATCAAGGCGATCATTAATTGGCCTACACCAAAGAATCTCACTCAGCTTAGAGGGTTTTTGGGGCTATGTGGCTTCTACCGAAAATTTGTTAATGGGTATTCATGACATGCGGCACCACTCACAGATTTGACAAAGAAAGGGGCGTTCATTTAGACTCCAGAGGCGCAGGATTGTTTTGAGATGTTCAAACTAATCACGACTTCTTGCCCAGTGCTTGCATTGCCAGATTTTTCTAAACCCTTTGAGCTACAATGTGATGCTTCAGGCGAGGGGACAAAAGCAGTCCTTATGCAGGACAAACATTCAATTGCTTTTGAGAGTCGGAAGTTACAAGGTCCAAAGAGGAGTTACAGCATATATGATAAGGAGATGTTGGCCATTATGCATGCATTGGCCAAGTTCAGGCAGTATTTGGTGGGTAGTAAATTTGTAGTAAAAACAAACCATAACAGCTTGAGACATTTCCTTGGGCAGTAAGACCTTAATGACCATCAGCAGAAGTGGGTGAGCAAGCTGCAATCATATGACTTTGACATTTCCTTTGTCAAGGGGACACATAATGTAGTTGTTGATGCTTTATCTTGTCGCCCAAACTTGATCTCCATGGCTGCAATTGCAGAGGATTGGATGCACCTGATAGTGGCAGAGTATGCCAAGGACAATTGGGCTACAGGAGTTGTTGAGGGGTCAATGCAGGATAACAGATACACGGATGTAAATGATCTTATCATTTACAAAGGGAGAATCTATTTGACCCCAGATCGGAGATGAAGAACACAATTTTAAGGACCTTTCATGATGCACCCATGGCAGGACATCCCGGATATTTCAAGACCTATAAACAAATGCGGGAGAGATTCACCTAGAAGGGCCTTAAATCATATGTTCTTCAATATGTCAGAGAGTGTTCTGTTTGTCAGCAGAATAAACAGCACACATACCCCGCGAGCTTACTTCAGCCACTTTCGATTCTTGATAGGAAGTGGGAGTGTTTGTCGATGAATTTCATTACCGGTTTACCAAGAGACCAGGGTCGGCATTGTATATATGTGGTTGTGGATCGTTTGACTAAGTATGCTCACTTCTTTCCAATCACAGCTACACATTCAACTACACAAGTAGCAGAGCTATTTTTCCATGAGGTATTAAGGTTGCATGGGTTACCTTGAAATATTGTCAGTGATAGAGATAGCAGATTTATGAGTCATTTTTGGCAAGAATTATTCAGGTTGTGTGGGATAGAGCTCACTCCGAGTACTAGTTACCACCCGCAGACAGATGGCCAAACGGAGATAGTGAACAAATGGGTCGAAGGGTACCTCAGGAATTACATAGTAGGGCAGCAAAAGGGTTGGGTCAAGTGGTTGTATCTATGTGAGTATTGCTACAATACCACTTACCATCTCTCTATTCAAATGACACCATTCATGGCTTTGTATGGATATGACACGCCGAGCTTTCTGGATTTATCGTTGGGCGACAGTAAGGTGCCTAGTGCTAGGGATTTATTGCAGGATAATCAGGGCATCATGAGAGCTCTATGTGAGAACATACAAAAGGCACAAAACCAACAAAAATAGTATGCTGACCAGAAGAGAGTTGAGCACTCGTTTGAGGTTGGAGATATGGTGTACTTGATGTTGCAGCCTTACAGACAATCCTCTCTTAAGAGTAGTGCAAAGAAGCTTAAGCCACGCTACTATGGACCATTCAGAATCGTTAGGAGAGTGGAAGAGGTGGCTTACAAGTTGGAGTTGTGTTGTGACGTTTTTCACACATCGCCCCATTGCAAATGGGGACCCCCTAATTTTGGCTTTGCTTTTGGTTTGATGTTGGTTTGTTTTTGTTGTTGTCTCTCTCTCATTCTGTCTACCTTTCTGCGTTGTGCCCGCCATCGAGCTTAAACGTGAAATTTGGCCAAGTCTGAAAATTAGGGTTTCGTTTTCCTGATCAATCCAAGGTCGAACGAAGTGAGTAAATTGAAAACAGAGCTTAACATTGTTGTTAGTGTGCTTCCAGCAGGCTCCCAGCAAGTTTTCATTCGATTCTGAGGTACTTACTATTTTTTAGTAAGTGCACGATTACAGGCAATCCCTCAACATTTTTGAGATTCCGACAGTCACACAGCATTCAGAGCGCATCAGGCTACTCGCGTGCAAAATTTGAGCAAAAACAAACAACTTTCTATTTTTAGCAGTCCAGCTTCCGAAACAAATTTCAAGGTTCAGATGCAGAGTTTTTCTTGCATGTTGGCATATTCCTATTGGGTTTTTCGAGACCTTCGCAATGATATAACATGCAAGTCGAGACGACAACTTTCAGGATGCAGCCTTCTGAGGCTATTTTTAGGGTTTGCATGTCAGGGTTTCTTTTGCATGTCGGATGATCCCTGATGGGTTTTTCGAGAGCTTCGCAATGGTGTGACATGCAAATGAAGATAACCACTCAGTAAGGAACTTACTATTTTTAGCAGGTGCGTCCCGACAGCCGTTTCCCAGCAGTTTAAAATCACGAGCTGATCGCAGTGCCACAGAAACGAGAGCAATCAAAGATCATTTGATACGCATGCAGAGCAAATTAGGGTTTCCAACTTCGGAGCCTGAAAAGAAGGGCGAAAAGTCAAAATTTTCGAAAACCGGTGTAAACCACCGCGATCAGCGTCCTTCAGGCTATCTGCTGGTAAAATTTCAAGTCAAACGGAGCACTTACTATTTATAGTAAGTCAATTTGGAAACTAGCTAAAAATAGCAAGTCAGGTGCATGCGTTGATGCCGACAGGCAGGTCACGTGGTGAGGAGCGCCTCATTCAAATTTCAGGTCAATCGGAGTAGTGGAGCTATCAAAAGCAAGCAATCACTATTTATAGTAAATCATCCTCATAAATGGGCCAAAAATAGCAGACCAACTAAAAATAGCAGTGTCGACAGGTTGACGAGGTTGCAAGGATGCAGTGTTTAAAATTTCAAATCATTCTGAGCTTCAAAGATGCAAAAATTGAGAGACTTACTATAAATAGCAGAGCATGTATAAACTGGCAAAAAGAGAGAAAAACGCCTAAGTGTTGAAAATATCTAGTACCACCCTTGAAATGCGCCCAAACAAAAAGAAGCTGGCAGTGGCTGAGAAAATTTCCAAGTCTGAAGTTTATCCTGTTGGACATGCAAAATGCGCCCATCTTGGCCTTGAAGCATGAAAAAATTTCCAAGTTAGAAATATCCTCCTCCACTAGTAAAATGCGCCCACTTTTAAGAGAAAGTTTAAAAAATTCTAAGGCATGGACTAATCCTCCACCACCCTCCATTTGCGCCCATCCTTCATCAAGTCGCAAATGCGCCCAACAAGCAAGTCAAAGGAGTCAAAGAGTTTTATGCACCACACATAGCTAAATGCGCCCCCAAGGTGGATGACTTCAAAGAAAATTTCTAAGTATAAATATCCTCCTCTATGTGTCATTTGCGCCCATGCAAGGAGAGGGTCAAAGATTTAAAGAAGTCAAGGGCGTTAGAATCTCATCCACCTCACCATGCTATTGGCGCCCATGTTTAGAAGTCAACAAGTCAAGGCTAGCCGTTGGAAATGTGTTATTCTCCTCTACATGCTATATGCGCCCAAGTGGGGCCATGTGAAGACAAAACAATGAAGCTCAAGAGTCACATTGAAAGGCTTTATTCCTCTCCTCTTGTCATATACGCCCATCCTTTCCTCTAGCTCAAATAAGCCCAAGGTATAAAGTTGATGCTAGGCGTTAGAAATGTATTTTCTCCTCTATATGTGATATGCGCCCAAATAAGAAAGGTGGTGAGTGGAAAGTGAAGTATCCTAGGCGTTTGAAAAATATTCACCTTCAAGTGTGATGTGTGCCATGCAGGGTGTGAAGATGGTGAAATAAAATCGATGGGAGAAAATATTGCTAAGTGGTGAATAAAAAAAAGAAAATGCTAGGCGTGGATGTGAAGTTACCCCTCTACATGAGATATGCGCCCAAGTGTGTAAGGTGCAAAATGATAAAATTTTCCTAAGGCGTTGAAGCTGAAAAAAAAAAATAAGACATGTTAAGCATTGAGAGTCATACATGTTGGGCGTTCGAGGAAGATTTTCTAAGAGAAGTTGATGTATTTTCTCATCACAGGCAAGATGATCGAAGTTGAGTAAAAAAAATTTCTAGGGCAAAAAAAAAAAAAATTCAAAAATGCTAAGTGATTCAAATTTTTCTAAGGCAAATATTTTCTTCCTTGGAAAATACGCCTAGACCCAAGGTGGTGAATTTTTTCCTAAAGTCCGAGTGAAGTTGCCAGTGATGAAGTCAGAAGGTCCCAACATTGCAGGATGAGTAAAAAAATTTCAAGTCAGAGCAACAAAATTCTCAGAGGAGATGAAGAAATGAAATAAATTGTTGAAAATTATTTTTCCAAGGTTCAAAATTCCAGAAAATTAAATGAACCCGTTCGTTGGGTACCCATGGGTTCGACGCGTTCTGAAAGAAATTTTCTTCTGGGTATCGAAGATTATCGATGAGGAATGGATTTTAAGTTCTTCCACAGCTTGTCGAGGATTCTGGGATGAAGATTTTAAATGGGCACCAGGTTGATGAATTTTCCTAAGGGAAATTTGAAAATTTTCTAAGGCAAGGAATAAAATGTGTTTTCAAGATAAAAATTCGCCTTGGCAGATGAACCTGAAAATGATCGTCTAGATGATTTTTGATCGAGTTCCTGATGAAAACGTTTTGCTCGAGCCAGAGTTGGATGAAATGTCAACCGAAAAAGTGAAGAAGATGTAGTTGAAGCTAATACTTTTAAAAGATGATACACCCTTGAGGAAGATGGGTTGAAAATTTGGCTAAGGCATGAAGGATTGAATGCAAAGTTGGCTAGTGAAGGCGATGAACGCTTGGAAATTAGAGCGTGAGAATCCTGGTAAGTAGGATGAGTTTATATTATGAAGTGTTCTAATACTCTTCTCCTTGCTTGTTTTTGTAAGAGGAATGTCGAGACCAAGCGGCGATGACTTGAAGTGGTGAAGCATGATGATATTACAACATTCAGAGGAGGATAAAGTTTGAGTTTCACATGAAGGAAGAAAAGTTGCAAGAAATGGCTAAGTGTTGGAGTTTCTCCTCAAGAATCCAATGTGCACCCAACACAGTCAGACGGATGGCAAGCGGAAATGATCTAGTCCAAGATTGAAAAATCCTTCAAATTCGAGAATGGAAGTTCAAGCAAGGTTGAAGAACAAAAGTCAAGAAGAAGATCGAGAAGTGTGTGAACGCATCTACAAATGGGAATCTTCTAGAAGGATGATGGACATTATGGCTCATTTATTACCCCTCTTCTTTGTGGCGGTTTTTAGGGCAAATTTTGTTTAGGGCTGAGGTGGCACGATCCTGGCCATCCAGCCGATTGTAATCTGAGCCGTCCGTTGGACTTGGCCAACTATAAAAGGGGGAGTCCCCCTTATTTGTATCTCATTAGAGTAGAAGTTGGAGTAGAGAGACAACTAGGTGATAGCTTAGAGTAACTTAGTATAGATTGATAGTGTAGTTTGAAGAAGAGGGAAAGTTTTCCCTTTGAAAACTTTGTAAGAAATTGTTGTGAACACTCTCTCAATAAAGAGTTTTTCATTGATGGTGAATTTCGTCTTTGTTGTGAGTAGCTAGCAAGGTTTCTTCGTCCTTCCAATTCAAATGGTAGCATAAAATAGTTCAAAGTAGTATAATTTTCATTCCATGCAAGTAGATGTTAACTGTGGAATGTGGTGTTTGATCTAAGCAACTTCGTCTAGCCATACCACTAGTGTATTTGCTGATGGTGAATACGCCTTGTGTGGTCAACTGGAATATCATGTACTTAACTTCAATCACAGTTTGAATAATGGTATGCGTCGTTGTGATGGTATCTTTATGTAAAGTGGTGGTTTGAACATCTTTAGTCATCTGCCTTGAAGATTGCACCGACTCCGTGGAAGCTGTTCGATGCGAGGCAAAGCGAAGTTTGATTGAAGTTTGCTGAAGTTGAGCTCCATATCCCGCACTTAGAATAGATTTAGACTCTCTAAACCCTATCCCATTTCAATTCAGTACTTTCTGGTTAGAATAGGAAACCCGCGCTTCATAGACAAATCTTTCGAGCATTTGAATTCCTTTCTCCACTGCCGAACAATTCCGTAAGTCCCCTTGAAATACCAGCAAATCACATCGAGCCAACTGAGCCTATTCGCACTAAAGGAACCTTGGAGTTGAACGCATGAACTTTCTTGCAATCTTAGCATGCGGAATACTTTGATCAAGAGAGAATAGGGAAGCCGTTGGCGACTTTATTCTGCGTTGGTGCGGTCACGAAAAACACATCAACAGAATTGGCGCTAGAAGGAGGGCGATCTTTGAATTGTTTCAGAGGCTAGAAGGAACCAGTATGAGCTTTGAAGTGTGAAATCAGAGATATGGTAGATGTCTCTTATGTCAAAAAATCCAAAAAAAGTGAAAAGTTAAAAAATTTCAAAAAAATCAAAAAATGGAAAATCAAAAAAGAGATTTCTCAATGGATGGGCATATTTCTTGCCCTCAAGGCAGTCTTGTGGATATTGCTCAAGTTCATGAAAGATTGAATGCACAGCTGTGGCCCGAGAATCTGTCTAAGTTTGCTTTGCCAGGAAGATGCCGAATTCATGAGACCTCCCAGCACGAAGAAATCAGTTGCTTAACATTCCTCTCAAGGATAGAGCTTGTTCTCCAAGAAAAAATTTTCTTTTGGGATGTTCCCAAGCCAGGAGTATTGGATGTAGAACCTGATGATTATAGCCTTCCAAAAGTTGTGAATGAGGCTTTCGCAAGATTCATACTTAGGATCCAAGGTCAGTTGGAACTTGGCAATGTTTGCTTGAAAGGTGTTTTGCTCCCTCGTTGGTGTCGGATTCACAACGCACCCCATCCAAAGTTCACTTGCACAACATGTGAACTAGCCATCAACTTCGCTAGAAGTCGCCTCGGATTACCAGTGCTACCATATGGACTCTTCAAAGATAAAGGATGGATTCAATATGCCACACAAACATTTTTAGCGCCAAATGAAGAATGTACTTCAACATCGCCCAACAACAAGGAGAATGAGCCACAACAGGATGATGTGATTGAGATTAGGAAGCAAGCGGATGAAGATTGTTCCTACATCACACTAGAACAAGAGGTTATTCGAGCAAAGATCAAAGATGCGATGGGATGCATCCAAGCGAGAGGAAACAACCAAGGCAGTTGTCAGCATATAGAAGTGAATGAATGTACAAGATTACAGGTTATTGAAGATCATCAAGAATCAGGAACAGGGGACTTAGCTCAAAGTAGGGATTATGTGAAAGACTTATTCACTCGAGGAGGAGAACGTGAAGAGGGATGCAATTTCGGTACAATTCAAGAAGGGATGGTCCTCAATGAAAGAGTTCCATCATACATGAACGAGATGGAAGAAATGATAAGCAGCTTAAGGCAAGATGATGTGTTTGACGATCAATGGGCTACCAAGATGGAGGCAGAATATGAAAGGCACTTCGCGTCAGCACTTGATCCATTGTTCACAGTTATGGAAGAGTTGCTTGATGAAATTGAAACAAATGAAATACTGCTTGATAAAGAGATGGAAAATGAAGAGCAATTCGGGTTGGGGCTTGACCCGTTGTTAGGTATTCAAAAGGAGCCAGCGCATGAAATGATCCAAATTTCCAAACACCCTCTTGAATTGATTTTCCACCCCACTCCTCCCAATTTGGATCGTCCACACGTTTTAGATGCAAGTGGTATGGTTCACCATCAACTTCGACCTCCTGATGAAGCAATGGATGACAAGCAAGAATTCATGTTAGCAAATGAAGGCCACCAGGTTGTATCTTTCCCCGCCATTGATTACAAATATCATTTTGATTATGGAGATTTAGGAAAGAAAACATGCTTATGGATTGATCATGGTCCAGATGAGTTGCCTCAATTGCTAATCTTTCCTGAAGTTTTGCCTGAATTTCAGATTTGTCCTTTGAGAATATTTTTCTGAGTTTAAAAACAAGTTTGCAAAACTTCGTACTATGACTACTACTTTGTTGTTACTGAACATCCTGAGAAATCATATTAGGAGTTGTATATATTTCTGTCCCTTGAGTCTTGTCCGTTTGAAATGTTGTCCTATTAGAGTAGGTTTTCCTTTTGTTTTTGCTTAGCTTGGTTCGCTTTACTTTCCTTAGTTTAGTTCGCTTTCAATAAAAGGGGATCCCATTTGTAAGGGGGATGTTGTGTTGTTTTTGCCATACTCTAGTACAATGTTGATGTAATGTTAGTCCATTTCTTAGATAGTCATCCAGGAAGTACTTTAGAATCCGAGGTTATTCTTTCAAGTCTTATCATTTGGTTAGGATCTATACTTGACTCGGAAGGGAATCATCTATTGTGTCTTGACACCAAGTCTCACGATTGCTATATTTTACTCATACAATTAATTGCTCTGGGTATTCTGGTTTCTTGGGAGAAGTCTTGGCAGGTGAAAATCTTACGTCTTGCTTCAGCGCCACTACAATTCTCAAACCCATTGGAGGCTTCATTGCCTACCAGCCAATCAAGGAATTGACAGAGAAATCAAATGAAGAAAAGAGAATGTGCTTAAAAGAAATATTTGAAAGGAAAATAAAGAATGAAAAGTGAAAGAAAAATATCATGAAATATTGGTTTTGGGAATATGCGAGTAACTCCACCGGGGCTATGGACGCCCGACCAGCAGTGGAGCAATATTCGTGAGAATTGTAGCGATAACCTCGTCGGGGCTATGGACGCCTGACCGGCAGCGAGGCAATGTCCACGATGCTTTTGAAGTTAAGATATTTATTTAACTTGCTGGGACGGATTCTAGGAACTTCAGTGGTCTTTTGAGCTGGAACAAACGCATATGCACACACTTGTAATCAAAAGATGAGGTGCCTTGATCCAATTTAGGATTCCTCTTCCCTTTTAAGTATGTCCCCCAGTCAATTGATGGCTTGGAAGGCATTATCCGAAGGTTTTGAGTATGGAATGGATTTTCTCTTTGAAATGTTCAAGAACATTTATTCGGGTTGGGGCTAATGTTGTGACGTTTTTCACACATCGCCCCATTGCAAATGGGGACCCCCTAATTTTGGCTTTGCTTTTGGTTTGATGTTGGTTTGTTTTTGCTGTTGTCTCTCTCTCGTTCTGTCTACCTTTCCGGGTTGTGCCCACCATCGAGCTTAAACATGAAATTTGGCCAAGTCTGAAAATTAGGGTTTCGTTTTCCTGATCAATCCAAGGTCGAATGTAATGTCCCCTTCTCATCAGTGATCAGCATAGCATTCATCAGTCTATTCCGGAACCCGTAGACTGGAATGAGGTGAAAATTAGGGTTTCTTGGCTTGGAGTTTTGTGGCATTTCACATTATTTACTATTTATAGTAAATTCTTTTTATGGCAGTATGCAGTTGGTTGTCTTCAGTCATCACTTCAGTTGAGCATGTTATTTGTTGTTTCAATATTTTCCTCTCAAGCCTTAATTGATGAAATTTATTGATTAAAGGCATAAGTGTTATATTTTTCAGTTGAACACCCCTTGGCCTAAGGATATAACTTGTAAGTTGTTTTAAAAAGGGGTCATGAAGGGTACGCCCTTGTCATAAGGAGATATTAATATTTTATTTCTGAACTTATGCTTGGAGGAAAGTGGACGCCACTTTTATGAGGAGTTATATTTTATGAAATTTCAAAAATAAGAAGAATTCAAAAAGGTGTCTCTTGGCGTACTGCTTGGAAGTTGATGAGTTTCTCAGTTTTTATAAAATGAAGACATTGCTCCAGCATTTGGTATCCATTGTTTACCTTACTGTTATGCTGTCAAAATGACTATGGACATTTTGTTGTTGCTTCGAGGATGCTACCTCCTAGCCCCTTCCCAATTTCGTGTTTGAAATACAACACCTAGTTGGAACATTGCTGCTTCTCACATCAGACTAGCAGATTGAGCATCAAAGATTGAAGAATTTTGGAGTATTTTCACAGTTTTGAGTTCCTGGTTTTGCTACAGCTGAAGCTGATTTTTGCTCATATCTATTTGGGTGATTTTATTTTCATTCTGGGTATTTTGGCAAATGAATTGTTGATGCAAGGCGCCATCTTCCACAGAAAATTGGAATTTAATTCCAAGTATTTAATTTTTACTTGCAAAATCGATTTTTGGTGAAGGTCGTACCATTTAGAGGTGCATTGGAATTCGTGCCAAATAATCTGGAGACTTTGGTGGCTGTTTCTAGATTGTATCTTGGGCGCCAGACTTCTAGGGAGTATTTGCAACTTATTTCACGTCATTCGGAGGAGAATTGAGTGAGTTATGAACATTTCATTGATTCTCATAGTTGCAGATTGATATTTCCAGTTTACTGTTTTTTGTATCAGATTGTAGAAGTTCTGATTTCTGATTCATTATCAGCTGTTAGAGAGTTAAACAATCATTGAAAAACATCTATTAATCTTGTGTATGAAGATTATTGTATTTCCTATGTAATTTGCAGCTTATTTCTCATTGTACAAACTGTAAACAGTAGTACTGTTCCAGTTTTAATTGCTGCAATTTCTTTCTGTATCTTCTCACATAAATCCCCTGGATGGTTTACCGCCAGTGTGGTTAAATTGATTGGAATATCTTATACCCACTCATAGTGGTGAATCCCCACAGCATTGTGGATGCCCGCCGCAGCGGATGAATTGTTTTCTATTGTAATCTTTTCCCCCCACTGTTTGCTGGTAGTGTGGAACTGTTTCTCATGGCTGGTTATCCGCCTATCATTTCATAATTTCAATCTTTAACACTCCGTCATATGTTAGCACCTCGCCCTCAGTGGGATCTTGAGTGCACATTCTTGACGTTGAGTAGTTCTTCAATTCAAGTTCAGTTTTTCAGTTTGATGCTAACGCTAATCCAATCATCTATTGCTGGTTATGTTGTGTTACTTCTTTGAAAAAATTGGTTAGCATATTTCATCGAACGAAGTGAGTAAATTGAAAACAGAGCTTAACATTGTTGTTAGTGTGCTTCCAGCAGGCTCCCAGCAAGTTTTCATCCGATTCTGAGGTACTTACTATTTTTTAGTAAGTGCACGATTACAGGCAATCCGTCAACATTTTTAAGATTCCGACAGTCACACGGCATTCAGAGCGCATCAAGCTACTCGCGTGCAAAATTTGAGCAAAAATAGACAACTTTCTATTTTTAGCAGTCCAGCTTTCGGGACAAATTTCAAGGTTCAAATGCAGAGTTTTTTTTGCATGTTGGCATATTCCTTCTGGATTTTTCAAGACCTTCACAATGATATAACATGCAAGTCGAGACGACAACTTTCAGAATGCAGCCTTCCGAGGCTATTTTTAGGGTTTGCATGTCAGGGTTTCTTTTGCATGTCGGATGATTCCTGATGGGTTTTTCGAGAGCTTCGCAATAGTGTGACATACAAATGAAGATAACCACTCAGTAAGGAACTTACTATTTTTAGTAGGTGCATCCCGGCAGCCGTTTCCCAGCAGTTCAGAATCACGAGCTGATCGCAGTGCCACAGAAACGAGAGCAATCAAGATCATTTGATACACATGCAGAGAAAATTAGGGTTTCCAACTTCGGAGCCTGAAAAGAAGGGCGAAAAGTCAAAATTTTCGAAAACCGATGTGAACCACCGCGATCAGCGTCCTTCAGGCTATCTGCTGGTAAAAATTCAAGTCAAACGAAGCACTTACTATTTATAGTAAGTCAATTTGGAAACTGGCTAAAAATAGCAAGTCAGGTGCATGCGTTGATGCCGACAAGCAGGTCACGTGGTGAGGAGCGCCTCATTCAAATTTCAGGTCAATCGGAGTAGTGGAGCTATCAAAAGCAAGCAATCACTATTTATAGTAAATCATCCTCAAAAATGGGCCAAAAATAGCAGGCCAACTAAAAATAGCAGTGTCGACAGGTTGATGAGGTTGCAAGGATGCAGTGTTTAAAATTTCAAATCATTCTGAGCTTCAGAGATGCAAAAATTGAGAGACTTACTATAAATAGCAGGGCATGTATAAACTGGCAGAAAGAGAGAAAAATGCCTAAGTGTTGAAAATATCTAGTACCACCCTTGAAATGCGCCCAAACAAAAAGAAGCTGGCAGTGGCTGAGAAAATTTCCAAGTCTGAAGTTTATCCTGCTGGACATGCAAAATGCACCCATCTTGGCCTTGAAGCATGAAAAAATTTCCAAGTTAGAAATATCCTCCTCCACTAGTAAAATGCGCCCACTTTTAAGATAAAGTTTAAAAAATTCTAAGGCATGGACTAATCCTCCACCACCCTCCATTTGCGCCCATCCTTCATCAAGTCGCAAATGCGCCCAACAAGCAAGTCAAAGGAGTCAAAGAGTTTTATGCACCACACATAGCTAAATGCGCCCCCAAGGTGGATGACTTCAAAGAAAATTTCTAACTATAAATATCCTCCTCTATGTGTCATTTGCGCCCATGCAAGGAGAGGGTCAAAGATTTAAAGAAGTCAAGGGCGTTAGAATCTCATCCACCTCACCATGCTATTTGCGCCCATGTTTAGAAGTCAACAAGTCAAGGCTGGCCGTTGGAAATGTGTTATTCTCCTCTACATGCTATATGCACCCAAGTGGGGCCATGTGAAGACAAAACAATGAAGCTCAAGAGTCACATTGAAAGGCTTTATTCCTCTCCTCTTGTCATATGCGCCCATCCTTTCCTCTAGCTCAAATACGCCCAAGGTATAAAGTTGATGCTAGGCGTTAGAAATGTATTTTCTCCTCTACATGTGATATGCGCCCAAATAAGAAAGGTGGTGAGTGGAAAGTGAAGTATGCTAGGCGTTTGAAAAATATTCACCTTCAAGTGTGATGTGCGCCATGCAAGGTGTGAAGATGGTGAAATAAAATCGATGGGAGAAAATATTGCTAAGTGGTGAATAAAAAAAAGAAAATGCTAGGCGTGGATGTGAAGTTACCCCTCTACATGAGATATGCGCCCAAGTGTGTAAGGTGCAAAATGATAAAATTTTCCTAAGGCGTTGAAGCTAAAAAAAAAAATAAGACATGTTAAGCATTGAGAGTCATACATGTTGGGCGTTCGAGGAAGATTTTCTAAGAGAAGTTGATGTATTTTCTCATCACAGGCAAGATAATCGAAGTTGAGTAAAAAATTTTCTAAGGCAAAAAATTTTCAAAAATGCTAAGTGATTCAAATTTTCCAAGGCAAAATATTTTGGGAAAAACGCCTAAGTCTGATGAAGTGATGAATTTTCTTGAAGTCCAAGTGAAGTTGCCAGTGATGAAGTCAGAAGGTGCCAACATTGCAGGATGAGTAAAAAATTTTCAAGTCAGAGCAACAAAATTCTCAGAGGAGATGAAGAAATGAAATAAATTGTTGAAAATTATTTTTTTCAAGGTTCAAAATTCCAGAAAATTAAATGAACCCGTTTGTTGGGTACCCATGGGTTCGATGCGTTTTGAAAGAAATTTTCTTCTGGGTATCGAAGATTATCGATGAGGAATGGATTTTAAGGTCTTCCAGAGCTTGTCGAGGATTCTGGGATGAAGATTTTAAATGGGCACCGGGTTGATGAATTTTCCTAAGGGAAATTTGAAAATTTTCTAAGGCAAGGAATAAAATGTGTTTTCAAGATGAAAATTCGCCTTGGCAGATGAACCTGAAAATGATCGTCTAGATGATTTTTGATCGAGTTCCTGATGAAAACATTTTGCTCGAGCCAGAGTTGGATGAAATGTCAGCCGAAAAAGTGAAGAAGATGCAGTTGAAGCTAATACTTTTAAAAGATGATACACCCTTGAGGAAGATGGGTTGAAAATTTGGCTAAGGCATGAAGGATTGAATGCAAAGTTGGCTAGTGAAGGCGATGAACGCTTGGAAATTAGAGCGTGAGAATCCTGGTAAGTAGGATGAGTTTATATTATGAAGTGTTCTAATACTCTTCTCCTTGCTTGTTTTGCAGGAGGAACGTCGAGACCAAGCGGCGATGACTTGAAGTGGTGAAGCACGATGATATTACAACCTTCGGAGGAGGATAAAGTTTTGAGTTTCACATGAAGGAAGAAAAGTTGCAAGAAATGGCTAAGTGTTGGAGTTTCTCCTCAAGAATCCAATGTGCACCCAACACAGTCAGACGGATGGCAAGCGGAAATGATCTAGTCCAAGATTGAAAAATCCTTCAAATTCGAGAATGGAAGTTCGAGCAAGGTTGAAGAACAACATCAAGAAGAAGATCGAGAAGTGTGTGAACGCATCTACAAATGGGAATCTTCTAGAAGGATGATGGACATTATGGCTCATTTATTACCCCTCTTCTTTGTGGCGGTTTTTAGGGCAAATTTTGTTTAGGGCTGAGGTGGCACGATCCTGGCCATCCAGCCGATTGTAATCTGAGCCGTCCGTTGGACTTGGCCAACTATAAAAGGGGGAGTCCCCCTCATTTGTATCTCATTAGAGTAGAAGTTGGAGTAGAGAGACAACTAGGTGATAGCCAGGAGTAACCCTAGTATAGATTGATAGTGTAGTTGAAGAAGAGGAAAAGCCTTTGAAACTTTTGTGAAATTGTTGTGAACACTCTCAATAAAAGAGTTTTTCATTGATGGTGAATTTCGTCTTTGTTGTGAGTAGCTAGCAAGGTTTCTTCGTCCTTCCGATTCAAATGGTAGCATAAAATAGTTCAAAGTAGTATAATTTTTATTCCATGCAAGTAGATGTTAGCTGTGGAATGTGGTTGATCTACAACTTCAGTTTCAGCCATACCACTAGTGTATTTGCTGGAGGTGAATACGCCTTTGTGGTCAATCGAATATCATGTACCTTAACTTCAATCACAAATGAATAATGGTATGCGCGCCTTCTGTGGATGGTATCTTTGGCGTCGCGGTATTTGAACATTCGAATATCTCCCTTAAAGATTGCACCACTGGGTGGAAGCTGTCCGATGCGAGGCAAAGCAAAGTTTGGTTGAAGTTTGCTAAAGTTGAGCTCCATATCCCGCACTTAGAATAGATTTAGACTCTCTAAACCCTATCCCATTTCAATTCAGTACTTTCTGGTTAGAATAGGAAACCCACGCTTCATAGACAAATCTTTCGAGCATTTGAATTCCTTTCTCGACTGCCGAACAATTCCGTAAGTCCCCTTGAAATACCAGCAAATCACATCGAGCCAACTGAGCCTATTCGCACTAAAGGAACCTTGGAGTTGAACGCATGAACTTTCTTGCAATCTTAGCATGCGGAATACTTTGATCAAGAGAGAATAGGGAAGCCGTTGGCGACTTTATTCTGCGTTGGTGCAGTCACGAAAAACACATCAACAAGTTGTCAGCAGATAGTAGAGTGCATAATGTATTTCATGTGTCACGCCTCAAAAAGGCGTTAGGACATCGTGTGGTTCCTTCCACGACCTTGCCCCCTTTGGATGATAAGGGGAAGCTGATATTGGTGCTCAAGGTTATTTTTGATATGAGGGAGAGACATTTGCGGAGATGAGTGATTAGAGAGCATTTGATCAAATGGAAGGACTTTCCTGTGGAGGATGCTACTTGGGAGAGTGAGGAGATCTTACAGCACTCTGAGTTGAGATTGCTTGGGGACAAGCAATTTCAGGGAGGGCGGACTGTAATGTCCCCTTCTTAAGGCCATCATGATGATATTAATTAGCCTTTTTTCTCCCAAAGGCTAATTGGAGAAATAAGGGAGAAATTATTAAATTAATTATTTTATAAGGTTATGAAATAATTAATTATCAAATGTAACTTTATATTTAATTAATTTAATATAGTGACTTAAAATAAAAAGTCATATCATAAAGTCACTAAAAAGTAAAATATTTCTTTTATCCCACACTGGAAAGTCAAGTGTGTGTGACCTCACTGGAATATTATAGAAGGATCTTAAGGGGGTCATTTGGAGACATCCAGTATTTGACATTTGCATTTTATGAGCACTTGTGGAGCCAAGGGTTTCTGCAGTATATCAGTATTGTCTTTGGGAACGATAACTCCCATTGATAGCATAACTGAGGTAGTGAAATACCTATTGAAGGGTTGCAAATTGGAAGGGATACTTCAGTCCTTTCATTGATACAAAATTTGTGGCCATTGGCCAATTTTGCTAAGTGCGATTAGAGCTGGGAGTTGAAGACATTTTTGGTATTGGAGTCCTCATTGCTTGGGGTCGATTTGTAGATATATAAATTCTAAGTTTAATACATGCTGGCAGCTTCATGATAATTCGAATTTGCATTGAGGAGCATTTTGCTGAATGTAGTCATCATCTTCATACTAGTAGAGGACGATTTTGGAGGGCATTACAATCTGATATAATTTACCAGTCATGTGTCACCTTGCTAGTGAAGTTCAATTTTATTCATGAGGGTCTCCTTGGGCATCGATTTCTCATAAAGAAGGAGGCGCTTGATGCAAGAGGCCTAGGCAACTCCATTGAAGATGATTGGAGGTTGTTAGAAGCTGGAAATTAATTTTTATCTACATGTTCATCAGCTACAAGGGCGGCTGCTTGGAAAATTCGATTTGGCTCATGAAGTGGTCATTTTGCTCAATTCTTGATTGCTTCTTCATCTCTCAACAAGGACGCCATCAAGCAACCAGGTTCCTTTAAGATTTGTTCATTACTTCATTGCATATTAGGAGTTTATTGTTGCAGCTGTAGGTGTGCATCCATATCAGCAAAAACCATAATCTGATATCATTGTAAATGCCAAGAGTCTTGGCCATTTTGTATAAGCATTGTATTAGACACTCATTTGCAATCAAGGAAAAATAAGTAGTTGATCAATTATCGTTGTTATTGAGCACGTAAATATCATTTGTACTCAGCTTAATAGCATGCATGCCAAGTGTTCGACAAAATGTCATCTTGGCTGTAGATGCATTTTATTCATGTAGTTTCTCATTTATATGCATTTAAAAATACAAAAAGTGATTGCATTGCATCTAGATATCAGCATAGACATTGTAGTACTCTTTTCCAAGCTTTCATTTCAATTTAACATTCATTACAAGCATCAAACTTTAAACTGAAACTTCCAACCAGCAAACAAAAACATTGCATACAAACAGTTTGACAAATTTACAAGGCAGCAAATTGAAGAAAATTGAAGTCAGTTGAGCAAGGCTCATTACAATTGTTGTATGTATTTTGTAATAATATTTCATCGGCAAGGGCCTTGTTGTGACCTTTTTCACACATCGCCCCATTCAAGATGGGGACCCCTAATTTTTGCTCCATTCTGGTCTTTTGGCTTTGGTTCTTGGTCTCTCTCTCTCCGTCTGTCTCTTTTCTATGGTCTGCTTTCCGGGATTTCTCCGCCTTTGAGCTTAAAACGCGAAAAATTTGGCCAAGTCTGAGAATTAGGGTTTCATCTTTCCTGGTCAGTCCGAGGTCGAATAAAGTAAATAAATTGAAAATTGAGCTTAACATTGTTGTTAGTGTGCTGCCAGCAGGCTCTCAGCAAATTTTCATCAAATTCCAAGGTACTTACTATTTTTAGTAAGTGTGAAATTCAGAGCAATCTATCAACATTTTTGAGATTCCGATCATCACACGGCATTCAGAGTGTATCGGACTGCTTGCATGCCAAATTTGAGCGAAAACGGACAACTTACTATTTTAGTAGTCCCGCTCCCACATCGCACTTCGTATCCGCATACGAGTTTTCTTTGTATGTCCGATTTTCCTATGGGTTTTTTTCGAGACCTTTCGCGATGATATAACATGCAGACGGCATGACCACTTTCGTGGATTCACCTTCCAGGCTATTTCTTAGGTTTGTATGTTGAGGTTTCTTTTGCATAACCCGCGATTCCCGAGCGGGTTTTCCGAGAGCTTCGCGATGGTGTGGACATGCAAACCGAGATTCTCACCAAGAAGGAACTTGCTATGTTTAGCAGACGTACCCGCTTCCCAAAGCAATTCGTAATCATGAGCTGATCGCAGCTGCCACAGAATGCGTGACAAACAGAAGTTCATTTGGATGCGATGCAGAGCTTAATTATGGTTTCTAACTCCTGAGCTCAAAAATAGGCGTAAAAGTCAGAATTTTCAAAACTGGTGTAAACCATCACATCGCCCTTCAAAGCATTCACCGTGAAATTTCAAGTCAATCTGGAGCACTTACTATTTATAAAGTCAATTTGAACAAAGCAAAAAGTAAATCAACTGCATGCTGATGCTCTACGTATAGGCCACATGGTGAGGAGCCCCATTGTACCCCCAAGTCGACGTAATGCCTCTTTATTAGAAATCAAGAGTATTATTATTTATAGTAAACCACCTTCAAACATGCGCTAAAATAGTGGTGACTAAAATGGCAGTATTTATTGTGGCGGAATCGAGGAATATGGCGGATGCAGCGGTGCAAAATTTCAAGTCGCCTGAGCTCCGATGCAATTCAGAGGGCTTACCATAAATAGTAAGGCATGGAAGAACTGGCAAAAATGAAGAAAAAAATGGCTAAGGCATGAAAAGTTCATCCTTCATCAGGGGCAAAATGCGCCCATCTCAGCTGGAGGTCATAAAAAATTCTAAGTATGAAAGCTCGTCCTCCTGCCCAAGCAAAATGCGCCCTGCTTGATGAAGAAGCAAAGATGTTCAAGAAAAAATATGCTAAGTATAAAAATCCACCTCCCTATGCTAAATGCGCCCAACAAGCAAAAGGGTCAAAGTAGTCAAAGTGTTTCATCCTGCTGCTAGGCCAAAATGCGCCCAACTTGAAGAGGGAAAAGTTGAAAAATTTTCTAAGTGAAGAAAATCCGCCTCACCCCTCAAAATGCGCCCAAGATGCAAGTTTATCCTGTACACAAGGCAAAATGCGCCCAAATGCATGCATGTGAGGACAAAGTTTGGAAGGTGAAGAGTCGCTCCTAAGGCGTTGTCTTGAGTTTATCCACCAGCTACCTCAAAATGCGCCCAAAGGAAGAGAAAGTCAACAAGTCAACAAGCTCGTCCTCCATCAAGTATAATATGCGCCAAGTTTGAAGAGAGTCAACAAGTCAACATGTTTTATCCTCCTCACCCTCCAAAATGCGCCCAAACTGGTGCATGTCAAGACAAAAAGTGAAGTTGAAGAGTCATCCAGTGGATAGGCTCAAATGCGCCCATGTTTAAATAGTAAATGGTGAATAAGGGTGGTAATTAAGGTGAAAAATATTGCCAAAGCGTGGTGAAAGATGGTAAGTGTTAGGCGCTCAAGGTGGTGAAGGAGAGTATTGGGCGTGATTTTTGAATTTCCTCCATCATGTGTAGAATGCGCCCAAGGTGGTGGGCCTTAGAGAAATTTTGCTGGGCGTGTGTGTTAGAAAATTGCCTAGGCGTGATTTTAAATTCCTCTTCAAATGCTATATGCGCCTAGGGAGATGGGAGTTATAAGATGGTATGAAAATTTTCTAAGGCGTGGTGTGTGTTGGAAAATATTTGAAAGTGGTGGAAATAAAATGAAGTGTGCTAGGCGCCTCAAGTAGAAAAGTGAAATATTTTCCAAGTGTTGGAGAACTCCTCTAAGGCGTTGGAATTTTTTTAAGACGTGTTTGCAAATGAAGTGAGAAATAAGGTGTGCTAGGCGAATAAATTTTTCTAAGTGAAGATGATCCTTCTCTCGCTGGCAGGCAAACGAAAAAATTCTCAATGCAAGATGATTTAAAAATATTTCTAAGGCAAATTATTTCCTTCTTAGAAAATACGCCTAGAACCCCAAGATGATAAAATTTCTCCGTGGAGCACGAGCAACTTTCTCGATGCACAGAGATCTATGATATGTGGCGATGATCCGTTCTTCGCCAGTCGTATAACACAGATGATCACAGAAGAACGGTCAAAATGATGAAATGATATTTTCTAAGGTTCAAAAATTGAAAATTCAATGAACTCGCTCAAGGCACCCATGGATTCGAGGTACCAAGAAAATTTCCTTCCGGTAAATACTGTGATGATGAATGGATTTAAGTCTTCCGAACTTCACTGACACTTTTTCAGTTGAAGAATTTAATCGCTGCTCAAATTGTGAATTTTCCAAGGGAGAATTTTAAATTTTTCTAAGGCAAAATGAAGAAAATGCGTTTTCAAGGTGAAATTCTCCAGACGGTGGATTTGAAAGGAGTTGCCTAGGTGGATTTGCCTCAATCCTTCGTGAAGATAGTTTACTTGAGCCAGAAATGAATAAAATCGAGGTTATCAGAGCTCCAGCAAGTGAAATGAATTTCTCAAAGATGAAGTTTGTCTAAGGCATGAACTTGAACGCAAAGTTGGCGATGAACGCTTGAAAGTTGGGAGCGTGAGGATCGTGAGTGAGTTGTTTATATCATGAAGGAGCTCTAATAATTTCCTGTTTGCTCTTTGTGAGAAATGCTGATGTGAGCACCATGACTTCAGTGGAAGCACATGAAGATGAGTTTCAACCTCGAAGGAGGAAAATTTGCAAGAAAATGGCTAAGTGTTAAGACTTAGTATAATTCGAAGTGACGAAGATGAAGACCCTCAAGTGGAAGAAATCAAAGAACAACGCCAAGAAAGAAGATCGAGAATAGTGTGAACGCGTCTACAAATGGAATCTTCTAGAAGGATGATGGTGGACATTATGGCGCATTTATTACCCCACTCTCCTTTGTGGCGGTTTTTAGGGCAATATTATTTAGGGCTGAGGTGGCACGATTCTGGCCACTCTATTGATTGTAACCCTAGCCGTCTTTTGGGACTCGGCTAGCTATATAAAGGGGGAGTCCCCCTCATTTGTATTTGTAAAGCATTAGATTAGACATTGGAATAGTAGACAGTAGACATTGAGAGAGTATTAGCATTAGAATTAGATAGTGTAGCATTGTATAGCATTTTTGCATAATTTGGAGAAGAAAGAAAGTTTTCCCTTTGAAAACTTTTGAGGAGATTGTTGTGTAACACATTTTATGATAATAGATCTTTTCATTGATGATGGAATTCGGCCTTGTCGCGAAATGCTAGCATAGTTTCTTCTTCCTTTCAGATCCAAGTGAGCTAAATCTGCAAGTAGCTTACTTTGGTGTGTGGTGTTTTATTGAGATAGCTTCGCTTTATTCCATACCACTACTAATTTGTTGAAGATAAGTTCATTGTGTGGTCAATCGACATTATATCGAAGTTTAACTGCCAGATTTATATGCTTATATGCCGCTAGATGGTGTATGCATGTTAAGTCATAATTCTGAACATCTTTTGCTATTTCCCTTGAAGATTGCAACCCATTTTACCGAGGGCTGTCCGACGGAGGCTAGGTGAACTGCTGAAGTCTAATAAACAAAGTCTACATATCCTCAAGATTTTAGAATAGGTTTGCAAACTTTAGGCCCTACACCCTTTAAATTCAAATACTCGCCAGAATTAGGAAACTCTATACTACCGCCAAATCATTTGAATCACACGTAAAGCCCTTAGTCTACCTGCTTGTTGTTACACAACAATTGTGTAAGTCCCCTTGACATACCGGAAGAATATCACACGAGCCAAACCGAGCCTATTCGCATCAAGGAACCTTGGAGTTGAAAGCATGATCTTACCGCGAATCTTAGCATGTCGTAATACTTTGTCTACAAGAGAGGATAGAGCTCTGGGAGACTTCTGACTCTTTGGTGGTTGGTGCGGTCTCAAAACCACGCCAACACCATGCCAGAAGGAGGGGCTTAACGCTAATAACAGCTACACGGCATACAGGTCGTGGCGAAGGGTATTTGAAGTACGAAAAGTTCCATTGGAGAAAATTATCGTAAGTCAAGATGGTGTTCTCTCAGTATTGAACAATTCCGCAGAAGTAGCTACATCCTGGATCGTATCAGTTCGTTTTCACCAGACAAATTGAAAAGAATTTTGAGGTCTACGCCCAGTTCATATAAAGATTTTGTGGAGTTAGAGCTACCTACGAGATCAAGGAAGAAGAAAGAAAGTCATCCAAATAAGGAAGCTAAGTCAACTGAAGAAGTTGGTTCAAGTGAAGAGGTTCAGTCAGGTGAAGGAGAAACAAGCGGAGAAGAGATTTCTAGTTTATTCAAAACTCCACCTAGTGCTTCGAGGTTTGCTCAGCCAAAACAAGTTCAAGCTGTTGTACAACAATCAGCCCAAGTTATTGTATATCAAAGGCGACAATCAGTTCAAGCAATGGCTCAACCAGGAGGTCAACCAGGAGGTCAGCAAGGAGGTCAACCCGCTCCAAACGGTGCTACATGGTTGGTTACCAACCCATCTCCGCTAGAGTTCCAAGACTACCATGAGATGCCAAAGAATCCTGAAAATTTTTGTCCTAAGTTCATTGCCAGTGATGTTAACTACACAGCCGAGGACCATATCAAAATGTTTGAAGGTCACCTACGCAATAGGCAGATTGGGTATGCAGATGTGGCTTGCCGCCTGTTCCCATATTCCTTGGGGGAAGAGGCTCATTTTTGGTTCATTCACCTACCAGTAGGGTCTATAAGGACATGGGAGCAGATGAAGGAGGCCTTCATCGGAAAGTTTGGTATACCTGCCACCCCTGTAGAGCTATATCGTCAATTTGCAGAGGTAAGAAGACAAGACAAAGAGCCCATTCATGCATTCAACAATAGGTTCCAAAAGGCCCTCAATAGGTTACGCACTCCTTATGTTGTTGATGATGCTCGAGAAAGCTACTATTCAGCACTTGATCCTTTGACTGCAATGTTCGTAAGATCTCACCCCACTCCAGCAGATATAAATCAAGCTTACGCTAAAGCTATTGAAGTAAGTCAAGGTTTAGGACAGAATATAACTGGGCCCGTACTCTACACTGGCCTAGCTACGACAAACAATCAAGTGCCAATGTTCGGCTCAACATGGAATCAACAAGTTCCGGCGTTAAATGCGATCCCACAGCCAGCTTATCAAGTTCAAGCACCATCAAGTCAGTTAGTTCTCCATCCTGGGATGCCTTTGTCCCAGACGCAAGTCGCACACCTGTTTATCTCCAAAACACAGTGCCACCAGTGGAGAAGGAAGAGATAAAAGATTTAATAGAACAAGTGAAGAGGCTGTCAGCTGAGGTGACTCACCTCAAAAATCAAAATAATCAGACGCAAAATATGCCACGAAATTATCAGGCACACCAAGGTGCTAACCGAGGATATCAGAATAATCCTCCAAGTCATCAGGATACCCATCAAGGATACTATCATGATAACAGTCATGGGTATAGAAATAACAATCAAGGATTTCAGAAGAGGTCCTGGAATACAGGGCCCAACAATGGAGGCGTCCCGTCACCATTAGACAACCCGCCACCTCCTGAAAATCGTCCTGCAGATAGAATTTATATGGCCGAAAGTGCCTCATCAGGATGGTGTAGGTTACATAACACGAACCAGCATTCTGAGCTTCAGTGCCATGAATTCCAAGTCGTGGCTGGTATTCTCAAAAGTGAAACAAGGAATACAGAGGTCACAGAAAACCCTCCAATTACAGGATATGAATTAGTCCCAGCGCCCAGATATGATCAGGCATTGATAATAGAAGATTGCAATTTCCCACCTGAGTTTCAGAGTTACACGCCCCCACCAGTTAATCACCAATTTCCATCAGCTTCATCAAACGCTCCCGTGGGGATGCCAGAGTTTCAAATACCGTCAGAAGTTCACGCCACATATGCATCACCAGAAGAGCCTCTCCATAGAGATGGTTATGTTTTTCCACCTCTCAACAACAACGTCTTGGTAGAAGGAAGAGGGGAGGTGCAAGCTTTTCAAACATCCGGAGGAGCGACACCTAAAGTTTATCAAAGGAATTATCATCAGAAAGAGCCACTGACATCATCAATACCTCCTAATAATTTTACAACTCCGCCGCACCCCAACGCGAGCAATAATCCGGGTTTGCCTAGAGATTCTCCAGAGTACAGGCGGCAGAATGTAACGCAAGGCGGAGGAGGACAACAAGTCATTCAACAGCCAATTCATCAAGCTGAGCAGAGACAAAAGGAAAGTCTTCCTAGAGAGGACGTGAAAAGACTTGGCTCTTATGTGCTGGAAGAGTTCAAAAGGATGAAGGTTAGTCTCCCCTTACATGAGTTGATGAAGATTTCAGAGGTTCGAGACACAATTTTGAGAAGTGTGTATGAAACGCCTATTGTGAAGGATACTTCCCAAGAAATATCGAGTTCATCAAGGAATTCCCCTGTGAACACACAGTCTCGTCCTGCGCAAAGCACGAATATGGTAGAAGAAGTGCCTCACGCTCCATTTGACACTTGGGAAACACCGCAACAGCCTCAGAATTTCATAGGTATGGTACAAGGTTCTTCAAGCGCTCCTGAAAAGTCATGGATCGAAGATAAAAAGAAACGGTTCAATATTCCTGCGGAGCAAAAGCAAAAACAAGAGCAAACGCAAAATCCAAGACAGGGTTGTTCAAGACAATCAAGCTTCGGTGGACAAAAAGGATGAAAAGAAGAATACTTCAGTAGATGAAAGGAAGAAGCCAGTGGTATTTTATCAGGGGAGGGGTGAGCCAGCCCCGTTTCTGGTCTCAGTTAGAATTTTTGGAAAGTTACTACACAATTGTTTGATTGATTCCGGTGCATCAAGTAATGTCATGCCTTTGAAGGTATGCCAGGCGTTAGGTATAATCCCGCTCAAGACCAACAAGAAGGTGACTCAGCTGGATAAGACTGAAGTTCCAGTTGTAGGGGAATTAAATGGTATTCATATGCAGCTAGCGGCAGATCCCAGAATTCAAAGTCGCATTGACATATCAGTTGTGGATATACCAGGTGGTTATGGCATGCTATTGAGCAGAGATTGGTCCAGAAAATTGAATGGATACATTGCGACTGACTTCTCCCACATGTGGTTGCCTTGGAAGGGAGTTCCGAATCAGATAAAGATCGAAAGTACACCACGGCTCAAATTAATGATTACAGAATGTGGTGAAAATAGTGATGTTTTATTCATGGAAACTGATTTGGGTACGTACAAGCCTGTTAAGAAAGAAGTCCTCACACTGCAAAGCTCGGAGGGAGAGAGGTTTTCAGGGGATACCCCTGCCTTCACCGAAGTGTTGATTGAAAATGATTCAAGTAGGAATGAGAATGAAGAGACGTTCAGAGATTCTATGTTAAAAGATGTAAAGCAAGAGACAGAAAGTGCCCCCATCAGAGACCTATCGTTACCCATTTACGAAGCTTTCTATTCGGAGAACACAGGTGCCATGGGTAAGACCTCCTCAGAGCAAGTCCCGGAGATGATTCCACAAGTCACTTTAGAGGAAGAATGCGAAGAAGTCAATTGGGGAGAAGACCAGATTCAAACAAGGCTATCTCAGTTGATGCACTTGGAGGCAAAAGGAGATGAGACTCTGGGAAGTTCCACCATGCATCAAAGGGTCATGAACGGATGGATCGACAAATCATGGTTGGACCCTGATCAAGCTTCTGAGGTCCTGAGAGATGATGCATTTAGGTTACGAGCAAGAACAGGAGGGGACATCCCATTGCTAGTCGATGGGCAATTCCTCAGGCATTATTTCCAACCTTAGGTTCTCTCCGAGAGCCTGCTTTGTAACATAGTTAGATTAGGTTTGCTTTCCCGTTTGTTTGCTTTCCTTTTTGCTTTCCTGGTTTCGTTTTTGGTTTTGGTTTGTTGCCCTCTGGGTTTTTGGTTTGGCGTTTCCGTCCCTTGAGTTGTCCGCTCAAGTGGTTTTGGTTTGGAATGGGCAAGATTTTAGGGTTTCCCTGTTGCGAAGGGGGATGATGATGCTTTAACTCTCACAATATGGTTTCTTTCACTGGAATTTGCATAAATTTTCGAAAAGGACTAAGGTTATTTTCCTCTTGTCATCATCCGGTTAGAGATTGAACTCGTCTCGGGAGGTTAACCCGTTATTGTGTCTTAACACATGAGTCTAAAGATCCTAAAAATCTTACTTATCTCCACTCTAAGTCATTTTGGTTTCTTGGGAAAGGTTTTGGCAGGTGAAAATCTTACATCTTGCTTCAGCGCCACTACAATTCTCGAACCCATTGGAGGCTTCATTGCCTGCCAGCCAATTGTGGAATTGACGGAGAATGAAAAGAGAAGAAAATGTGCTCAAAAGAAATATCAAAAAAGAAAGAATGAAAAATGAAAAAGAAAAACATTATGAAATATTGGTTTTGGGAACATACGAGTAACTCCACCGGGGCTATGGACGCCCGGCCGGCAGTGGAGCAATATTCGTGAGAATTGTAGCGATAACCTCGTCGGGGCTATGGACGCCTGACTGGCAGCGAGGCAATGTCCAGAATGCTTTTGAAGTTAAGATATTTATATAACCTGCTGCAGCCGATTCCGGAAGTCGAGACGGTTTAGAGATGGAACGAATGCACACACTCACAGGGTCTTAGATGAAAGTGTTATGATCCAATATCGGATTCTTCTCCCCTTTTGAGTAAGTGTCCTTTCCGTATGATGGTTTGAGGAAGATTAATCGAAGTTCAATTCTTAAAGTGTTTTTCAACACTTTCCCGTGGGGATGCCAGATGTTGTGACCTTTTTCACACATCGCCCCATTCAAGATGGGGACCCCTAATTTTTGCTCCATTCTGGTCTTTTGGCTTTGGTTCTTGGTCTCTCTCTCTCCGTCTGTCTCTTTTCTATGGTCTGCTTTCCGGGATTTCTCCGCCTTTGAGCTTAAAACGCGAAAAATTTGGCCAAGTCTGAGAATTAGGGTTTCATCTTTCCTGGTCAGTCCGAGGTCGAATAAAGTAAATAAATTGAAAATTGAGCTTAACATTGTTGTTAGTGTGCTGCCAGCAGGCTCTCAGCAAATTTTCATCAAATTCCAAGGTACTTACTATTTTTAGTAAGTGTGAAATTCAGAGCAATCTATCAACATTTTTGAGATTCCGATCATCACACGGCATTCAGAGTGTATCGGACTGCTTGCATGCCAAATTTGAGCGAAAACGGACAACTTACTATTTTTAGCAGTCCGGCTTCCGGCACGAATTTCAGGGTCCAGATGCAGAGCTTTTCTTTGCATGTCTGGATTTTCCTTATGGGTTTTTCGAGACCTTCGCGATGATATAACATGCAAGACGAGATGACCACTTTCGAGAATTCACCTTCCGAGGCTATTTTTACGGTTGCATGTCGGGTTTCTTTTGCATGGGGTGATTCTCGATGGGTTTTCCGAGAGCTTCGCGATGGTGTGACATGCAAACCGGAGATTCTCACTCTTAAGGAACTTGCTATTTTTAGCAGGATGTAGCCGCCCCCAGCAATTCAGAATCATGAGCTGATCGCAGTACACAGAAACGCAGACAAACAGAGTTCATTTGATCGCATGCAGCTTAATTATGGTTTTAACTCGAGCCTCAAAAAATAGCGAAAAAGTCGAATTTTCAAAAACGGGTAAACCACCGCTGACCGCCCTTCAAGCTTCCCTGGTGAAATTTCGTTTAACCTGAGTACTTTACTATTTATAGTAAGTCAATTTGAAAACAAAGCAGTAAATCAATCGCATCGCTTGATGTCCAGATAGGCACGCGGTGAGGAGCGCCCCATTAAAATTTCAAGTCGATCAGAACAGTGGAGCTATTAGAAACAAGAGGTTACTATTTATAGTAAACCACCTTCAGAAACATGCTAAAAATAGCAGGGTGACTAAAAATGGCAGTGTCGACAGGGCAACGAGGTCATAAGGATGCAGTGTGCAAAATTTCAAGTCGTTCTGAGCTTCCGAGATGCAAAATTCAGAGGGCTTACCATAAATAGTAAGGCATGGAAGAACTGGCAAAAATGAAGAAAAAAATGGCTAAGGCATGAAAAGTTCATCCTTCATCAGGGGCAAAATGCGCCCATCTCAGCTGGAGGTCATAAAAAATTCTAAGTATGAAAGCTCGTCCTCCTGCCCAAGCAAAATGCGCCCTGCTTGATGAAGAAGCAAAGATGTTCAAGAAAAAATATGCTAAGTATAAAAATCCACCTCCCTATGCTAAATGCGCCCAACAAGCAAAAGGGTCAAAGTAGTCAAAGTGTTTCATCCTGCTGCTAGGCCAAAATGCGCCCAACTTGAAGAGGGAAAAGTTGAAAAAATTTCTAAGTGAAGAAAATCCGCCTCACCCCTCAAAATGCGCCCAAGATGCAAGTTTATCCTGTACACAAGGCAAAATGCGCCCAAATGCATGCATGTGAGGACAAAGTTTGGAAGGTGAAGAGTCGCTCCTAAGGCGTTGTCTTGAGTTTATCCACCAGCTACCTCAAAATGCGCCCAAAGGAAGAGAAAGTCAACAAGTCAACAAGCTCGTCCTCCATCAAGTATAATATGCGCCAAGTTTGAAGAGAGTCAACAAGTCAACATGTTTTATCCTCCTCACCCTCCAAAATGCGCCCAAACTGGTGCATGTCAAGACAAAAAGTGAAGTTGAAGAGTCATCCAGTGGATAGGCTCAAATGCGCCCATGTTTAAATAGTAAATGGTGAATAAGGGTGGTAATTAAGGTGAAAAATATTGCCAAAGCGTTGTGAAAGATGGTAAGTGTTAGGCGCTCAAGGTGGTGAAGGAGAGTATTGGGCGTGATTTTTGAATTTCCTCCATCATGTGTAGAATGCGCCCAAGGTGGTGGGCCTTAGAGAAATTTTGCTGGGCGTGTGTGTTAGAAAATTGCCTAGGCGTGATTTTAAATTCCTCTTCAAATGCTATATGCGCCTAGGGAGATGGGAGTTATAAGATGGTATGAAAATTTTCTAAGGCGTGGTGTGTGTTGGAAAATATTTGAAAGTGGTGGAAATAAAATGAAGTGTGCTAGGCGCCTCAAGTAGAAAAGTGAAATATTTTCCAAGTGTTGGAGAACTCCTCTAAGGCGTTGGAATTTTTTTAAGACGTGTTTGCAAATGAAGTGAGAAATAAGGTGTGCTAGGCGAATAAATTTTTCTAAGTGAAGATGATCCTTCTCTCGCTGGCAGGCAAACGAAAAAATTCTCAATGCAAGATGATTTAAAAATATTTCTAAGGCAAATTATTTCCTTCTTAGAAAATACGCCTAGAACCCCAAGATGATAAAATTTCTCCGTGGAGCACGAGCAACTTTCCTCAGAGATGCAGTCAGAGACGATGATAATGCAAGATGATTCAAGTTCTTCAAGAAGTCAGAGCAACACAGGATGATCACAGGTGAAGAACGAATTTAAATGATGAAAATGATATTTTTCTAAGGTTCAAAATTGAAAAATTAAATGAACCTGTTCGTTGGGTACCCATGGATTCGAGGTGTTCTGAAGAAAATTTCCTTCTGGGTACTGAACATTTGTGATGATGAATGGATTTCCAAGTCTTCTGAACTTCGCCGACACTTTTTCAGTGAAGAATTTAATCAGTGCTCAAATTGTGAATTTTCCTAAGGGAGAATTTTAAATTTTCTAAGGCAAAATGAAGAAAATGTGTTTTCAAGGTGAAATTCTCCAGACGGTGGATTTGAAAGGAGTTGCCTAGGTGGATTTGCCTCAATCCTTCGTGAAGATAGTTTACTTGAGCCAGAAATGAATAAAATCGAGGTTATCAGAGCTCCAGCAGGTGAAATGAATTTCTCAAAGATGAAGTTTGTCTAAGGCATGAACTTGAACGCAAAGTTGGCGATGAACGCTTGAAAGTTGGAGCGTGAGGATCGTGAGAGTTAAGCTTATATCACAAGTATTCTAATACCCCTCCTGTTTGTTTTGGCAGAGAAATGTTGAGGCCGTGAGTACCCATGACTTGAAGTGGAAGCACGATGAAGATGAGTTTCAATCTCGAAGGAGGAAAATTTACAAGAAAATGGCTAAGTGTTGAGATTTAGTATAACTCAAAGTGACGAAGATGAAGACCCTCAAGTGGAAGAAATCAAAGAACGCCAAGAAAGAAGATCAAGAATAGTGTGAACGCGTCTACAAATGGGATCTTCTAGAAGGATGATGGTGGACATTATGGCGCATTTATTACCCCACTCTCCTCTGTGGCGGTTTTTAGGGCAATATTATTTAGGGCTGAGGTGGCACGATTCTGGCCACTCTATTGATTGTAACCCTAGCCGTCTTTCGGGACTTGGCTAGCTATATAAAGGGGGAGTCCCCCTCATTTGTAATGCATTAGATTAGACATTGGAATAGTAGACAGTAGACATTGAGAGAGTATTAGCATTAGAATTAGATAGTGTAGCATTGTAGAGCATTTTGCATAATTTGGAGAAGAAAGAAAGTTTTCCCTTTGAAAACTTTTGAGGAGATTGTTGTGTAACACATTTTATGATAATAGATCTTTTCATTGATGATGGAATTGCCTTTGTCATGAAATGCTAGCAAGGTTTCTTCTTCCTTTTCAGATTCAAGTAGCTTAAATTCATGCAAGTAGCTTACTTTGGTGTGTGTGGTGTTTTATTGAGATAGCTTCGCTTTTATTCCATACCACTAGCTTAATTTGTTGATGATAAGTTCGCTTTGTGT